>JAAKBD010000181.1:0-10229 GCA_012656105.1 Phytophthora syringae | reverse complement strand
CTCTGACAGCAGGTCAACCCAAGGTATACAAGTGCTCTCGATGAACGTATCTCGATGTAGCCACACCTTGACTTTGCCGGGGCACCGACACAAGATTACCACGATTCCCAACACTAGTTGCATGCAACATGCACTGGATCATCAAGATACGACCAAACCACCAACCCAATTACCAACTGTATAAGTTCTGTGAAGATGCCTCCCCACGAGAGTCACACTGGATGAATCTCTGAATGAGTTGTCCATCCAGTACATCACATTGAATGAAGCTGTACACATCCTCGTATCTGACTCTGCGAGAACGATTGCGATGACCGAAGAACACCAAGGAACGTCGAAGAACATTAAGTGCGACCAAAGACCATCATCATGATCGGTTCAGCACCGATGATTGTGCCCATATCCGCATTTAGCGATGGGTGCACCCAGAAACGCGCCGTCATCAATGATGAGTGTACGAAGTCGAAGTTCGCGTTGACCCCTATAGTGAAAGTAAGTCAACCCAGATTGTGCAAAGGCACGCAAACAAAGACAGACAGAAGCGCGCAATGCGCAAAACAGATAAGCATAAACAGACACAATTTACCGAGAACAAGACAAGTGACCTCAGCTGGCCAAGTCTGCTGCGTCCCAGTGCCTGCGCGAGGACAAGCTGCCCGGAGGAAAAACCTACCGCGGGGCCCAACCAACGGACGTTCAAGGTCTCACCGATGGCGAGTTCGGTGTGTGTTATCTCGACTGAAGAGCCAAGACGATTCAGAGCGAGGATCGGCATACTCGTGTGTCGAACTGAACCGCCTGTTCCATTTCCAAGTTGTAGTGTACGCTCATCGAGTGTGCACATTTCATATTCCCTGCTGTACTAGGTGGTTGGTGTAGTCACCCCCTAGCACTTGATTGATTGACTGCGTGTGTAAGAGAAGAAGGAGAGAGAGAGAAGAGTTTAGTCCCTCATTCAGAGGGTGGTGCGCGAAGAACGTTACGATCATCAGGATTGACCAGTATCCTGGGTGACAGTTCAAAGTCGACTGGCGAAGAGCCGGAACTCGGGCCTATAAGAATCTGTAGCTGGTTGTATATTTCATTTGCACTGTATATTCGCGGTATTGTTGCGTCAACCTGAAGGTGACTGTTGGTGATCTACTCATTCAGTTAACCCAGTGTCTCATTCAGTGAGTTTGGACGATTCAAGTACTCGCTCCTTGTCTCATAAACTCGGTGCTACGGTGGACGTGCTGGCTTCGGATGAGACGACCTATGGGATTACACAAGGACACGCACTGGGTGGGATCACTCCACCGCAGTGGTTCGAACATCCTGATTCGTGTGTCCGGCTGCTCAAAACGACACTGCTCCATGGTGTGCTGAAAAGTGTTCACGCCATTTCGTCACAACCTACCGATCTGTATCGTTCGTTCCTACGCATTGAATTGGCTGAAAATGCGCGATCATCCACACCGGACTGATTTATCGGAACGCAAAATATCCTTGAAGAAGCTGACCAGGGCTGTCGATGCTAGCGCTTCCATATTGTCACGGCACGACGGGGCAGAGGAACCATTCCTGTGACGGGGTCACACGCACCTTGTGCTTTGAGGAAGCGAAGCTTCTAACCGCGACAGACGCCTTGCGTCTCTGTCGTCTATCGCACGAGGAAAGCCCTGCTTTCCGGGGTCGTTCCAAACGACTTGCGAACTTCCAGGTTAGAGTTAAACTGAACTTTATTTACTTTGCTCTAAAGTTCCTAGATACTGTAAACCGCCTAATTAATGCCTCCCTGAAGTCACTAGTTCGAAATGAGTGGCTCTCAAGCTATGTCGTCTCTCGTAAGTACCAATCGTACTTAGTCGACTAATGATTGTACCTCATGTGTGTGCTCAACATCATGTATCCATGTACCCATGTATCCATGTACCAGTGTAGCCATGTGTGCCACACACCATGTTCTAGAATTGGTCACAAACCATCAGCCGGGCTCCGCCCTATTACACCCTCCCACACCCAAACGGGAAACACCGTTGGATCCCAATCTGGGAAAGGAGCGGGGAATCCAGCGAAACGCGAGCACACCGTGCGCCCCGACGGCAAAGCCTCATTCTTCAAAACGCCACCGACCCCACAAGCACCGGCCACAGGCCATGACCAAGGCCGCCGACACCAAGAAGGGCCCTTCGGGCACCGCCGACGCGAAGAGGGCGACCGACGCGAAGAAGAGCCCTACGGGCGACGCGGAGAAGAAGACCGACACGAAGAAGTGTCCTGCGAGCGCGCCGAAGACCGCCGATGCTGCCCAGAGCCCCTCGGGCGACGCGAAGACCGACGCCGAAGACAAGACAAGCCCTACGGGCACTGCGAAGACTGCGGAAGGGGACGCTGGCTCGAAGAGCACCTCCGCACACGAAGACACCAGCTCCAAGAGCCCTGCGAAGTCACCCTCCAAGGTGACCGACGTGCCAGGCACTCTGGAGAAGGAGACCACGGACTCCAAGGCGGAGGACGCGAATACGATCGCCGTCCCGGCCGCCAGCTTGGGTCCCAAGATCGCGGACGCGACGTCTCCCACTCCTGCCACGCAGGGTGATACCAAGAAGGAGCTGGAGCCCAAGAAGGCGACGCCTTCTTCTTCCGGCCTCAAGACGAGAAGCCAGACGCGGACCACAAAGGTGAACGCCGATTCGGCCGCGAAGAAGCCGGCTGCCCAAGCCATAGCCGTCTCGGCAACGAAGAAGCGGAAGGCTCCGAAGGAGAAGACCGCCAAGGGCGGGAGGGCGCTGCCTCCAAGACGAGCGCTGTCCCCAAGAAGCAGAAGACGACCGGGACACAGTCCGCCAAAGGAGGTGCTGCTCCAGCCAAAGCGCGGAAGACACCCAAGGAGAAATCTCCTGCTCGACGAGCATCCGTGGCTGCAGCGCGGCGCCGCAAGCGCCATCACAACGCGACCCCGGGTCCGTATTACTCTGATAGCTCGGTGAGCGACGACCCGAACCTCGTCCGAGGTGACCAAGAGGAGGAGAAGGACGACATCGTCCACACCTCCGATGCACCTGCCACGGGCGACACCCACATGGAGGACGTCGAGGAGAAGGCTCCTATTCCCTCCAAGGCGACAACTCCTCCGGAGTACGAGGACCCCTCGCTCCAAGTCGATTACGACGACTCCGACACGGATATGAACGCGGGCTACGAGTCGCCCAAGCTCTCCGAGGCGCTACGCGCTTGCCATCCTGGGAGTCCCGTAACTCCTCGCGGCAAGACGGCCGTGCTGCGGGCGCAGCTCCTGGAAAGAACGTCGAAGAGGGTGAAATTCCAATCCCACCGCGACGCGGACCTCGGAGCCCTTGGTGGTTACCAACGCGGGTGCCGACGAAGGGGTTGACCCTGCTCGTCTTCGCCCGGAGAACCGAGACTACCTCCGAGGTCGTATCGACGCTGCTCGCGTTGCTGCCTAACAGGCTCCTGTCCGTGACGCCGAGGCCTCGACCCCTCGTACTCGGGATCAGTTGCTGGAACAGCGTGTCTGGTCCCGTCGGGAGTACTCCGAGTACCTGCAGCGAAGCCGGCAGCCGGGCGTGGCCGTGCCCAACTGTCAGCAGTGTCCCCTCATCCTCGATGAGGACACTGCGCTCGCACGAGCGACCTACGAGGAGTCCTTCAAAGCGTGGCTCCAGCACGTTGGCTACCCCGTAGCAGAGTTCATGAACTCCCCACACCGCTTGGATTGGTTGGCGCAGCGGCGCCTTCGATTTCGCATGGCGAAGGCGATCGCCGATGGCAATTGGTTTTACAACCGATGGGACCCACGTCACCTGCCCACTCCTCAGATCATCCTCGAAGAGGTAGTGAAGAAGGTGCAGCAGTCGCACCGTGTGCATCCAGTGGAACCTAAGAGCGTGCTCGGGCCGGTTAGCGCCGAAGACCTACGTGGGAGCGCACATAGGCGTCCACGAGGTCGGCTCAGTCCTCCACGAGGCGGGATTCCGGCTCCCATGTATTCTCGGCCGCGGGGTAGCCGTGCCACTTCACCAGAAACTGGTACGCGCCCGCGCGCTTACGGTGGTTCACCAGTTTCTCTACATGGAAGCGTGGCTCCCCATCATTACCCCATAGGGGTGGAGGAGCCCAGTGGCCGCTGCCGCACCGGTGCCTGCGCCGTCTGCTCCAGACTCGGCGGAGATTGCGGTACTCCGTGAGTCGCTGAAGAACTGCCAGCGGCTTCTCGAGTATCAGCGGACTGATATTGCCGCGCTGCAGAATGCCCAGCGGGCTCTTCAGGCTGGACGGGATGAGGACGCGAGTCAAGCGTAGGGCTCGCAGGGTCCCGCTCAGCGTATCGAACGCGTGCGACGTGACTTGGGCGCGCTCCAGGAGCAAGTGCGCGAGGTGCAGACGCAACGTCGTGCGACGATCGCGGAGCACACGGCCTGGATGCGGAGTCTGTATGACCGCATGGACGCTCTGGAGCGCCGGTTTCCTCCGGACGTTCCGAGGCCGGATGCTGCCCAGCAGCCAATGCCGTTGACGGAAGAGGCTCTCGCGCGTGCGATGCAGTACGCACTGAGTCGCCAGGGTCAGAACCCTCCGAATCCTCAGGATCGGCCTCATGGTACGCTTTAAGCATGCCAACGTAAAACGTTGGATGCGTTGCCATTGCCGATGGCAAATCCAACGTGTAGGCATTGCCGTGAACCCCAATGACCGTGAACGGGCCCACGAAACGTGGTCGAAGCTTGGTACTCCCCACCGCAGACACTGCATTGATAGGGAGGTTTTTGCATTTAGTAAGACCAAGTCTCCAATTTTGAACACTTGCGTGTTGTTGCGCCCATGGCGATCACTGTTTTCTTTCTGCAAGTCTTGTGCAGCTGCCATGGCGTCTCGGACGCGCGTGCGAATGGCTTCGCCAGTCTCAATAAACGTGAGAAGATTCCGTTTGACGGAAGCCCGCACTCCGTGCAAACCTCTGTCGTCGTCTACGACAATCCCTCCCTCACCCAAACTGGAAGCCGGAGGCAACGCCAGTGGGGTCCGCGGTTGCCGCAAGCCGTTCACGTAGAAGGGCGTGAAGCCCGTGGACGCATGCACTGCATTGTTGATCGCGAACTCCACTTGTGCGAGTTGTGCACTCCACTTGGTGGGATCTGCCACGCAGACACTGCGCAAAATGTCTTCCAAGACACGGTTCACGCGCTCGGTCTGACCATCGGTCTGCGGGTGGTCTGCCGTGGACATGTCCAACTGAGTGCCTAGGAGGCGAAAGAGGTGGGTCCAGAAGTGTGACACGAAGCGTGGGTCCCGATCGCTAACAAACGATTCGGGGAGGCCATGATGACGAAAGACATTGTCTATAAGAGCTGAGCCGCCTGCCACACTCTTCTTGACCGGCACCAGCCGCACCATCTTACTCAGTCGGCAGACGAAGACCAAAACGCCAGTATGGCCTTGCCCGTCGGGCGGCAACTCGAAGATGAAGTCCATGCTCACCGAGCGCCAGCAGTCAGCCGGAACCGGCAAGCTCATCAGCGGCGCCGCCGATGCCGGAGAGGGTTTTACCCGTTGGCATGTCTCGCACGTCTTGACGTAAGAGCGGACCCACTTGTACATGTGGGGCCACCAGAAGTCTCGCGCCACCGACGTGTACGTCTTCTCGCGGCCCAAGTGACCGCTATGCGCCGTATCGTGCGCCTCATAGAGGATCCTGTAGCGCAGGTCCTCATCGTTGGGGACCACCAACCTCGGGGTGTCACCCTTATCTACTTGATAGTAGAGTAGTCCCTCAGACAGGGAGTAGCGATGCAACCTTGCACGCTGACGAGCCGTCAGTTGGGTCCTACCCGTCTTCTCGCGCAGTGCTGTCACTAGCCCTCGCAGATCATCGTCGTCGACGTAAGCCTCCCGAAGCAGCTCATGGAGCGGGGACTCGAGGTACACGGCATGTGCCAACTCCGTAGTCGGGTCTCCGCGACAGTGCGTCCGCCAGGACGTTCTGCTTGCCCGGCTTGTAAGCCACCGTGAAGTTGTATTCTGCAAAGAATGACTACCAACGCGCCATGCGCTGAGATAGGTGCGGAGATGAGGTCGCCGTCCTCAAAGAGACATGATCTGTGTAGATCACAAAGGGTTTGCTGCCGAGCAGATGGAACCGGAACTTCACAAGTGCGTACTTCATCGCGAGAAGTTCCTTGTCATGGACGGGGTAATTCTTCTCCGCAGTTTTTAGCTGTCGCGATTGAAACGAGACCACTCGTTCTCTGCCTTCGGCATCAACCTGAAGCAGGGCGCAGCCAATGGCAAAGTCCGATGCGTCGCACACGACACTAAATGGACGATCTTCGTCTGGAAGTGCGAGGATTGGAGCGCTTTGCAGGCTCTGCTTGATCGCCTCAAAGGCTCTCTGTGCCTCCTCGGGCCAAGACCACTCCGTATCCTTCTTCAGGAGGATGGTCAATGGCCTGGCCAGCTCGGCATAATTCTCGCTATACTTGTGTAAGTAATTGGCGAGGCCAAGCCACTTGCGCAGATCCCGTTGGGACGTAGGAACTGGCCACTGAGAGATCGCTTCGATCTTCTCGGGGTCAGCTCGAACGCCATCCTTGCCGAGGAAACATCCCAAGAAGGGAATCTCCTCCGCACCAAAGATGCATTTGTTGATGTTCGCATACAAGCGATTCTCGCGCATGCACATCAGAACCTCACGGAGGTGTCCAATGTGGACCTCAGTGGCCGACTTATCGCCCTCAGCTCGGCTGTGGACGAAAATGTCGTCGAAGTAGGTCTGCGCAAAGCGCCTCAACGGGCGGAATAGTTGGGTCACCAAGCGATTAAACGTCGCTGGTGCGTTAGATAGCCCTTGGGGCATAACTAACCATTCCCACAACATCCCACTGGGAGTGCTCACAGCTGTGAGGGAATATCCGATTCCCGCATCAGTAGCTGATAATACCCATCGACCATGTCGAGCGCGCTGAACACGGCACAACCCGCCATGTTGTTCTGCAACACATCCTTCCTCGGGATAGGCGTGGACGCCGGTATGGTCGCCGCGTTCAACTTGTTGAAAGCGTGCACCATGCGCCACTTCCCATTGGGTTTGCGCACACAGAACGTCGGAGACGAGTGTGGCGACTTGGACTCGCGTACCATGCCGGCAGCATGCTTCGCAGCGAAGAAGGCGTCGATCACATCGACCTGCTCCTTCGGAAGCGGCCATTGTCGCGTCGTGCAGTACTTGGTACCTGGTTCCAGATCGATCTCATGGCGAACGCCTCGATCTGGAGGTAACTCCGACGGAGGATCATCCGAGACCACATCCGAAAACTCCTTCAACAAAGGATAGTAGGGGTCTGAAGGATCTTTCAGGATCGCCGCGCCGTAGCGGCGTTGTCTCTGGAGACCCTCTCCTCTTCGAGCACGTCCGGGTCCATGACCGACGAGCTATTCAGCTCCACCGAGTCGTTTTCACGACGAAGGAGGACTAAGTCTTCGAGTTCTCCCGCTTTCAGCGACTCGAGAAACTCAACATACGAGAGCTCTTCCAGAGCGAGAAGCTCTGACAGCTCGGGGACAGGAGTTAACTCCACTCCTTCCCGTCTATTGCCTGTAAGGGCATCGACAACCACCATAGTGGGTTCCTTCCCCACATGGGACTTCGGACGGGACACAGTCCTACTGCGTGCCGTAACTGGTGTGGGAGCCTCTGCTCGACCACCTTCTCGTGCGCGACGACCTTCGTCTGCGGCTTCCTGCGCGACCAAAGCTGAACCAGCTTGTACGCGTTGCTTAGTGGGAGCCTCTGCTCGACCACCTTCGTGTGCGCGACGACCTTCGTCTGCGTCTTCCTGCGCGACCAAAGCTGAACCAGCTTGTACGCGGTGCGTAGTGGGAGCCCTTGCTCGACCACCTTCTAGTTCGGAAACGAACACTTCTTCAGCCGATCCGGCAAAGTGACGTTCCCACGAGGCACCCGGTGCTCATGCACGAACCCGTTGCGGGATGAGGAGGGGACATGACCCGCCAAAGCTCGATCCGCTAAGGGTTTGTGGCTAGCACCAATGGTGCGACTGCGCCAGTCGATCCACGGCTCATGCTTTGCAAGCCAAGGCATGCCGAGGATCAGGTCGTACCGTTCGTCCATGTCAAGGACAATGAACGGTTCTACCGAATTGAAGTCGTCAAATTTGACAGCCAGAGGGAGGAGAACCTTCCGCGTCGATACAATCGAACCAGTCGCTAGGCGAACAGACACTTTACTATTACTCTTAGAGTCCTCTAAAGCTTTAGCATATAATGCGCTGTTCTTAGCCACGCTAGTTTTCGTTGCGAAATTGTACGACGCACCCGAGTCAATCAGGATTGTCATAGGTTCTTCATACCCTTTGATGCTGGCGGTGACGACCACAAGGTTAGACCGCGAGGCGGCCACCGAGAGGAACAATAGTTCCGTCTCCGGGACTTGCTCTCCAGGACGGGGAGGTGGCAAGGCCACCGTCGTCTTGGAAGAGCGAAGTCTCCCAGCAGGGCGTCCCGCACCTACTGGGAGTCGCCGTTTTCCGCCGGCGCGGACTCAATGACATTGAGCGACGGCGACGCCGAATTGGCCTTGCCATGATTGACGCGCCAAGGGTTCGTCGGGCAGCTGCGACGGAAATGACCCATCTGGTTACATCCGAAGCAGCGACCACTGGCCCTAGGCTTCTTCGAACGCGCCGCTTCGGCCGAGGATACCTCCATGGGAACAGGGCCTTCGGCTACGTCCGAGGGACCCACATGGCCATGTGCGGATCGCACACAGTGGTCCTCGAGAAGAGCGAGGTGCACAGCTTCATTGAAGGTCTTGGGCTGGCGACGGAACAGCTCCGTCCGCACAGGGCCCGTACGGACTCCGTCCATGAATACCGTGACCTTGACATCCTCAGAGAGGGCGCGCCGGCCATAGCCGCTTCTAAGTTTTGCAACTCCATGACATAGTCTTGAAGGGTACGCTTACCCTGCTTGCATCGCAAGAATAGCGAGCGATGACGATATGCCACATTGGCGAGCAGAAATTGCTGCCTGAGCTCTTGTTCCATAAATTGCCATGAGGAGAAATAACCTGGAGACGAAGTCTCGCGGGCCATTGCCCAGGCACGAGCTCGACCTCCAAGGTTAGAGAGAGCAAAAGCGACCTGCGATCTCGCATCATAGATCTGTCCTGCGCTCAGCGCAATCTCGATCTCGCGGATCCAGAACACTAGGCTATCAGCCTCTTTCCCGTCGAACTTGGGCACTGTCATCTTGACTGCCTTTGTCGACGGCTGTCGTGGGGTGGACGCGGCTGCGTTCTGCGCCGCTTCAGCACGCACGGTCGCGCGCGCCGCTTCTTGAGCAGCCATGCTCACGTGAGCGATGAGGGACGACTCATACTTGTCGAACCGCTCAACGCGGGCCCTCTGCTCTTCCGGAGGAAGCGAGGGAATCCAGCGAAAGCCTGCTCGCCCAGGAGACTCACCATCTTCTCCAGCGTGGCCCAGTGGGCATCAGAGAGATGGGGAAAGTCCTGGCGAGCTGGCATCCGACTCTCGGAGTCTTCCATACTCAAGAGTGTCTTGAGCGTGTAGCAATTCGCGACGGTCGCGGGATTGACTACAAGTGCTACCAGGTGTGACGGGGTCACACGCACCTTGTGCTTTGAGGAAGCGAAGCTTCTAACCGCGACAGACGCCTTGCGTCTCTGTCGTCTATCGCACGAGGAAAGCCTTGCTTTCCGGGGTCGTTCCAAACGACTTGCGAACTTCCAGGTTAGAGTTAAACTGAACTTTATTTACTTTGCTCTAAAGTTCCTAGATACTGTAAACTGCCTAATTAATGCCTCCCTGAAGTCACTAGTTCGAAATGAGTGGCTCTCAAGCTATGTCGTCTCTCGTAAGTACGAATCGTACTTAGTCGACTAATGGTTGTACCTCATGTGTGCTCAACATCATGTATCCATGTACCATGTAGCCATGTACCAGTGTAGCCATGTGTGCCACACCATGTTCTAGAATTGGTCACAAACCATCAGCCGGGCTCCGCCCTATTACACCTCCGCTCGTGACCACAGCACGGACCACAACATTTTCAGCACACGGCTCAATGGGACTTCAGGAGAAGGTCAGGGCTCCGCCTGAAGCAGAATTGCAGGGGCTTGATGCACCTCCGACTCACTCGTGGCCAACGCAGGTATTGCTGTGCCGCAAGCCAAGTTTCAGGCCAGA
>JAAKBD010000017.1:0-233654 GCA_012656105.1 Phytophthora syringae | reverse complement strand
GAAGAAAATCACGGCTGTAGACACTGTTTGTGTTGCAGAAGCTGCAAAGCAAGCTGCCCCCACTACAGCGTACGTAGCTGGGGATTGAGTCGGACTCCAGTACCTCATGAGTGTTTCTCCGTACAGTCGACCGACCGCTGCGCCAATGCAGAACAGTGGTCCGAAAACGCCACATGAGATCGGAGCCCCACAGGGCAAGAGCGACGTCATGAACTTGAGGAGAATGTAGACGAACAGCGTCACTTGCGGGTACTCCGAAATTTGAGTCCACTGACGGAAACTCAAGTTCTGGTCACGGAAGACTTCGTTCACAATCGATCGGTCGGAGAGCCGCATGATGCCCAGCGGGTACGTCAAGATGGCAGTGGCAAAGCAAATGGACACCATGTGAACCGTTCGGCGCTTTAACGAAGGTCCGTTGAGCCCGAGCTTTGTAAAAGCTTCATTTGCGTCCACCGAAGCAGAATCGCGAGTCTGCAGAAAATGCCTGCACCAATCTGAGTATCAACGATACATTAGCTCACAGTCTCGATCAATTGTCATGAAAAGTTTTGCAACCTACCCCAGTGACAACTCCCAGCAGGACAAACGCAACAATCTCATAGTCCATGTCGAAGCCAGCAAACGTCGTTCGCTCGAAAAGCACATCGCGCTTGATGAAAGTGATGACGTTAAACACCAGGATACAGACCGAGGAGCAAATAATGCCTTCCCACAAGCACTTGATCTCGTAGTATTTCGCCGTGACTTCAATACTAAACAGCAGCCCACCGAGTGGAGCGCCGAAGTTTGCAGTAGTGCCACAAGCCACCGCTGTAGCAACAAGGACGGGTAAATTAAAAAGCCCTGCCATTTACCATTTACAAGCATGCAGATGTACGAACCTGCGCGAATGAAGTTGTAGTTCTCCTGGCCAAAGTTGACGCGGCGAAAGAGTGCCATCTTTCCCATAAGAAAGCCGATCATGGACATTAGATGGGTGAACGGTCCTGCTCGCCCCACCGACAGCCCCGAGCCCGACGCGATGACGGTGCTGAGCGACTTGGCCACGAGCGTCCGAAACGACAGCATATCTCCCGGGTTCTGGTACACGCCCGCAAAAAGCGCCCGCATGACGGGGATTCCCGAGCCGTCTGAAGCTGGCGAGATGAAGTACCCGCTGCAAGTTGCGAGCATCCCGAGAGAAACACACCAGCACAACCAGCACAGGAAGCCTAGAAACGAGTCCGTCCCCACGGATTCGATGATGACGCGACGGAACCGGAAGAGCGTCCGAACCCAGTTGTCGACCAACAACCTGCAGCATTTCGAGAGGATGGTTAACACTCGTAATGCTTGTTGTACGATGAACGATGAAAGCAGCTACATGTCGACGTACCCGTAGGCTGCTGCCATCGTACCCAGCAGAACCAAGAACAACCACGTGATGGGCGAGTTCGGGAGCTGCTTGCACAACCGAAGCGACCGAACGCAGAGCTGCCGCATCGTCATCTCGACCAGGGGTCGGTCACCTCGCAACAACTTGTCGTAGTGCTCCGGCGAGTTGGCTCGGTACCAGGAATCTACACCCGAAACAAAGGTCAGGTACAGTTCAAGCAAACGCAGATATCGTTGATGAAGTACCATAATTGCCACGCATCCTCGGATTTTGTTTTCGCTTTGACGTTGAGATGATAGCAAACGGTGGTTTGCTCTCCAGAGGATCGCGCCAAGTGGAAAGGTCGGCAGCATTGAACACAGATTTTCCTCGACGGTTTGGTGCGACGTCCGTTTCAACGGGTCCTGCAGAACTTACCGTTGTCTTCCTACTTTTTTCATTTTCCTCGGGGATTCATACCGGTAGACTGCATTGAACATGTTAGGTGTGTTTGAAAGCTCTGAACGGATGCGACTTAGCAGAAGGTGAGAAGACCCCTACCAGTTGTTGAATTTCGTGGTGGTGGACACTTTGGTTGAGCCTCACAATGATTATTGTTTCTGGTTCTGAAGTGCAGTTGGTATCACCATGGTGGTTGGAGGAACCGATGGCGACGCGTATGTCCTGATGTGAAACCTGGCTCTTAATGTGCTTGAGGCTTGAGAACTCGTGAGTGAGGCAGTTGGAAATTTGCAGCACACCGAGAGCAGCTTTGTAAATGAAGTTCGGAGCGACCCGAGGCGTGGTTTACGCTCTACTGGTGCTGGCGTGGCGGCCAGTGATGAGCGCGTCTTACGGCTACCAGACCACGTACTCCGACGTAAATTGCCAAGGCACCCCCATCCGATTGTACATGCAGGAGGTGACATCATGCAAAAGCGAGAGCAACATCAGCGAGAGCAACATAATTCGGTGCCATTCGGATGGCGAAGCTGGCGCGGCACAATACGCTTCAATCGGTTGCGTCGACGCGGATCCCCACGAATATGTTGCAGAAGTATTTGGCGACTTCGCGTACCTGACGCTGCAAGTGTACGCCTTCCGAGGCTGCAAGGCCTTGATATCGTTCGAAACGTACCTCGCAGCAGGTACATGCCAGCATGCGATGTATGGTGACATGGTTACGTCCAGCATCGCGATGCTGTACCCGAACGGCTCAGCGTTGCTTCAGTTATTCACCAACTCGACTAGTTGTGGGGACGACGCGGACAATACACTTCGCCCGAACCGTACGAAGATTTCCAGACACACGTGCGGCGCCACTAATTATTTTCGGTACTACTCGAGCATGTACCCCACGAACAGTACCAGCAACTCCGGCAGTTCCAGCAGCTCAAGCCTCCCAACAACTGAATCATCAAACAATTCATCGGATCTGAGTGTCGGTGGAATTGTAGGCATCGTCCTTGGCAGTCTCGTGGTCTCGCTTCTTGTCATTGCAGTTTTTATCTGGCGGCGCAGAGCCAAGTCTAAACAATGGCATCCGTCCGAAGAAATGGAGAGTCCGGTTGATCACCAGTGCGACGACAGCAAACTCAATCCCTCGTACATGTCGGACACAACAGAGCGAGGTACCATAGCGGAGGTTCACGTTCCAAGAGGCTCAAGCATGATCAACCGAGAGCATTCTGGTATCGGCGAGCTTTGGGATGACGAAGCGATCGTGGCAATGCGAATTCCACGCAAAAAGGTGTTTGTGCACGAACTCATCGCTCGAGACGGCTACGCAGAAGTGTTCAAAGGCACTTTCAACGGCCAGCTCGTCTCCGTCAAGACGCTGCTGCCGCAAACCCGGAACAACGTCGAGTGCGTGACCAGCTTTTGCTCCGAAGCGAAGATGATGACAACGATGGACCACCCTCACATCGCGCAGCTTATCGGTGTTGCCTGGGACAATCGCATGGATGTGTGCATTGTATCCGAGTACTTGGACGGCGGTGACGTACGAGGACTTCTCGACTCATTTGCCCAACTGGATCATCCGGCTGGCTTCGACTACGATAAAGTGAAGATCGCGCTGCACATTGCGCATGCTCTCACGTACTTGCACTCTCTGGAGCCGCCTGTGCTTCACCGCAACTTGCAGTCAAAGAACGTCTTGCTGAGCTACGAGTTGGACGCCAAACTGGCCGACTTTGGGATTTCTCGAGAGCAAATGGACACGACCATGACTGCCTGTGTCGGATCAGCCTTGTGGATGGCTCCGGAGGTGGTGATGGGGCAGCGATACGATGAAAAGGCCGACATTTTCTCGTTCGGTGTTGTCCTCTCCGAGCTCGACGTACATTCGTTGCCGTATTCGCACGCCGAGACGCAGTTCAAGTCCCGTCATAAGATGTCCGAGTCGCTGATTCTGCAGCAGGTAGTGGAAGGCAAGTTGAAGGCTGAATTCACCGAGACTGGCTCGGGATCGGCGCAGCAACTAGGAAGAGCCTGTATTGCGCTAGACCCGCGTCATAGACCGACAGCCGCAGAGGTGCTGTACAAGCTTCACCGGATTCTGACGCAAGAGATGTAACTTGTAGTCGTAAGAGCTCGTTGTGGTGTTCACTTCGTAATGTTCGTGTGATGTCGCTACAGTGGATTAGAGCTACAGACAAAGGAAACTTGAATACTCAAAGCTCTGGGGTGGTTGGTTTCAGTTGATTAAACGCTAGACTACTACATGTGTTACCACTTGCTTCATCCATTGTAGTCGTAGCTAGACGTACCTTGAGGTCTCGATTCTCCTTCTTGAGGTGTTGAATCTCATGCTCGCGGTCATTGACCATCGCTCGGCACTTGTCATTCTGTTGTTGCTTGTCCACCTCCGCGTTGTAGGCGCCTCGAGCTGATCCTTATAGGCCTTGATCTCCTTGGGAGCTGCTCTAGAGACGATAGTGCAGCTTCATATTCGTCTTCAAACTCAGACCGCAGAGTCCCGGAGTGCGTGTTGCATGAAGACCATCACTCCACTTCAGCTTGCCCGTCACTACTGCGGCTGCCGTCATAGCCGGCAACCATGGGGTCCAGCTAACAACTTCAGGCTTTAATCTACACAGTCCATTTAATATACACACTAAGGTCAAGCTTACTCTGCATCTATGCGAGTGACTCCACTGGAACACTGTCCGCAGTCGTCAAAAGGTTGTTTCGCACGTTGATGATCATGGCGAACTGTGTCACAAGCTCCTGAATCTGCACGTGCCCACGCTCACCAATGAAGTTCTGGGACAGATCCAATAGAGCAAGGCGAAAATCACCACCAGCCATACCACGAGGCAGCGCAATGGCATCGTAGAGATCCATGACGCCATCGTCGGAGATGCAGTTGCCAACGAGTGACAGCGTCTGCAATCGCGGGAAATTGCTGGACGGACCTGCCAGCACGTCGGCGACCTGCCTCGTCACGTGGTCCTTGAGCCCTTCTGAGTAGCAGAAGTTGAGCGAAAACACCGTCAGTTTGGGCAGTTGGACGCTGCTCAGCGCATTTAAGAGGCTACGAACAAGCACATTGCGCGAAACGAGTGTCTTCTCGTCTTGAAAGTTGAACTGCTGCGCTTGCACCCGTCCCGCTAACGAGAAGCTCTCGAGGTTGGGGAAGCGCTGGAAGAACGACGCTCGAATCGTTGGCGAGAGCTTCAGTAGCGACACGGTCGTCGCCTCGATACAAGTGACAAATGTGGGGAGCTCCGTAGCTGCCTGCACGCAAGTAGCTGCACACTGCAGGACATCGGGGAGGCCAGGAACGAGCAGACCTGCTGTAGCAAGTCTCGGTTGCCATTGAAAAACAACGGACTGGTAGCCGTCGCAGTCTCTTCCAACTCGTACCGAGCACGCTTGCCACCAAGCAGAACGTCGCCCGTGCTACTGCATTTGTGCTTGTGCGACGCACTTTGAGCCTGATCCACGGCGAACGCTGCGTCTTCTGTCACCGAGAGGTTGTTGAGGTGAAGCTTGACGACCAGCGAGTGCAGACGACGACTGAGTGTCTGTGGGTTGCGGTACTCCCACGCCGAGAAGGCCTGGCTGTAAAGTGCCAATTCAGCGCGACGACCAATGTACGAGATCTTGGAATCGACTTTGCCGTACTTGGACTTGAGGAGCACCAGACTGCAGTGGATCAAAAACAGCATTGCGAATTGTCAAGTTTTTCACGGCATGACGACCACTTGAGGTGGGACGTACATGTGCAGGAGAACGGAGCGACGAGCGGCCAAGTCGATTGATGCGTGCCAGTTCTGTTTGGCGACAGAACGCACAACTGGCCATGCAGTGGGGGCCGCAGCGAAGGTGCTCATAATGGAAGTAGATGCAGGTAAATACTGACACGCAGTAAGTAGAAGAGATGGGACTCCGGCTGGAGTAAAGCAGAAGTGAGCTGCTCGAGCACAACTGAGTCAACGACAATGGTCAGCTCCCATTTGAAGCCGAGCTCTCCCACCAGCAGGTGCCGCCCAGAAATCGCGGAAAAGAGAGCACTCATGCTGATCCCACGGTCACAAGTCACAGATTGCAAATTTCGGGATCCATAGCATTTAACCTCTCATAATGAAGTCTTTTGTTGAGTATGCACTATCCAGGATACGCTTATACGGAGTCGCACTAACAGTTGAGTGTATGCCGACATTGTATTTTGTACCCACGATATTAGCAGTTTATAGAGATGCACTAGCGAAAAAGAGTTTTTAGAGGAGCCCATCTGGCCGGTGTCATGTGGTATGAACGAAGGTGAACCTCGTCACATTGCAACGGCATTGCTTACTTGCCGACGGCACGGCAAGTTGTTGTTGCGCTGCAAGCTTCGTTTGGGTTATTCTTGGTCACCTTTTCGACCAGCATCTGCTGCATTACAACAGGCTGAAGAGTATCCGTGATACGTGGATGACCACGCCGCCTTGAAGCGCACGCCATATGGCCGTGGTGAGAGAGCTGCTCGTCCAGCTGAAGGATGAAAAGCTTAAGATCTCAAGCAGTTGTATATTATATCATGGATACGACGATTGCTGCTGGTGGTCTACAAGTTCTCTCACCAAGGTGTCAGGCGTGAGACTTTCACGGTATGATCCATATACGCACACAGCCTACTTCTACAGTACAAACGCCAGTGCTAGGCAGGCCCGCAAACACCACTGCACACGTCGCAGTTTTATAAGATGGATACATTGTGTTGACGAACACCACTCGCACACTTTGCTGAGACCATGACAAGCCCCGTCGACGGCGACGGCGATGCCCACGCGTATCTCGGCACCTTAGCGGCTGTAGATCACCGGCAGCTCTCCATGCACACCGAGGGTAAAGTGTTGACACTTCCACTCATCTACCTGCCGGACATTGTACGTGAAAACGCATCGCGGCAACGCAAAGACAGCAGTTCTAACTGCCCCAATGGTCAGATTTTGTTCCCAGGCGACGATCTGCCGCTTCGGATGCTGTCCGAGTCGATGGTTGGCGGTATCCGCGAGCTCCTGTCAAGAGAAGGAGCGGTGCTGGCTGTGCTGGCTGCTCACCAGACCGGAACTGCGTACGGCTCGACCGTCCGCGTCGAGCGGTTCAGTGTGGAGAACCGCCTTGTGAGACTAACTGGGGCTGCTCGGCAGCGCTTCCGTCTGAGGCGAAGGCTGCCAGCTGAGCCGAGTGCTGGTGTTTTGTACGGAGAAGTGGAGATTTTGCCACAGGATCGAGCGCAGCCGCTGCCGTTCGACGACTTGTACTGGCATTTAAAGCGGAAAGCGACCAGAACGACCTGGACAAGCAGCACAGAAGGAGCTTCCGTCGACTGCGTGGACAGTGTCCGGCGTACTGGGGACGCAGCACATACGCACTGTATGATGCACGGGTGCTGGTGCAGAAGATCCAGAATATGCTGTTGTCAAACATCCACGGTGAGTGGTTTCGCAAGCCGAGGACGCAACGATCAAATGAACACGACGGAGATGATCAGTCGTCGTTGGTGCACTACTTGGCGCTGCCGAGCGACCGCCAAGACCCGAACCTGTTCGCGTACTGGGTCGCTCGCAATTTGCCATCGGATACATCCCAGCGACTGGAACTACTGAGACTGAATTCTACCGTGCGCTTGCTGCGTCGCGAAATTGAGCTGCTCGGACAGGTTGAGGAGGACATTTTTGCTCCATGTGCAGCTCCTTCCTGGCAAACACGCGCGAGATATTCAGCATGACGGCGCGTGGCGCTGCCGGTGGAACGTTTGTCAATCCCGGAGGACATGTGTACCAGGTGCTGACGCTGCGTGAGGTGGACCGCGCACACGTGTTTGTGAACTTGGATCGCAGCATTCAGGACACGTGGTTCGCTGGTTACTCGTGGAGTATCACGCACTGCGATTCTTGCTACCAACACCTTGGTTGGCGCTTCGACAGGGTCGATCCAACGCGTCTGCCCGCTACCTTCTTCGGCTTCCGGCGAGCAGCGCTCACTCGCTCAAGAGGTTCTCGACGTGTTGATCCTCGATCAATTGGTTTGACGGATACGACACGGACGATTACGTGTCCGTGGCTTCAAGCGAAGGCGGTTCCACTGCCAACAGCGAAGAGATGCAATTGCTCGAGTAACAAGGGTATGATGGCTGCTTCAGCGCTGTTTTTATTGATTCATTGTATTGGAAGCAGTGGCAGGACGAAGGGTGTCAACCAGCTGAGTCGCTTGCTGACTGCAAGGCAGACAGAGCTGCCTAGTTGTCCGAGACGATCCACGTGTCCAGGGCGCGGTCGTAGTTGCTGACCTCGGCGGGAGTGAACCACATGGAGATCTCGTGCTTGGCCGAGTCGGGGCCGTCCGAGCCGTGGATGAGGTTGCGGCCCGTGGAGATGCAGTTGTCTCCGCGCAGGGTGCCGGGAGCAGCCTGGTTGGGGTTGGTGGCACCGAGGATCTTGCGGCCCGTGAGGATCACGTCCGTGCCCTCCCACACCATGCACACGATGGGGCCCGAGGTGAAGTACTTGACGAGACCCGGGAAGAACGGACGCGCCGACAGGTCGGCGTAGTGGTTCTTGGCGCGCTCCTCGGTGGCCGTCATGAGCTTGAGCGCCACGAGCTTGTAGCCCTTCTTCTCGAAGCGGCCGATGACCTCGCTGATGAGACCGCGCTGCACGCCGTCGGGCTTGATGGCGATGAACGTGCGCTCCTTGGACGTGCCGGGGACGCCGGCCAGGGGCGTCGTCGGGGCAGCAGCGTTCTGGGCCACAGGGGCGGCGGCCAGCGCAAAGGCCGCGACGCCAGCGGCAGCGACGGCGAGAGCGGCGGGGGCCTTGACGGCCGAGGCGGAGCGCGCCTGCGTGGCGAACGAGCGCGAGCTGCGCTTAGCAGCGGAGGCGACGCGGCGAGTTACACGAGAGAACATCTTAGGAGCAGGAGGGACTTGGGGCAGCGAAGGCAAAAGCGCAAATGAGCTCAAATCTGTGGTCGTACGTCAGCCGGATCTTTTGCCAAAAACTGCCGGATTGTAAACACCAAGTGTACACAACGTGTACACCAAGTATACACGAAGTTCATTTTCCCGCATCGGCTGGTCATTCCGCATTCCGCACTTCCGCACGCGCAACGATGACGGAGGAGGACAAGAAGCAGCAGCAGGACGGGGAGGCGTCGGACGAGGAGGAGCAGGTGGAACAGGCCAAGAGCCG
The DNA here is from genome assembly GCA_012656105.1 of Phytophthora syringae. Taxonomy (NCBI): domain Eukaryota; phylum Oomycota; class Peronosporomycetes; order Peronosporales; family Peronosporaceae; genus Phytophthora; species Phytophthora syringae. The sequence goes on along the minus strand of JAAKBD010000017.1, from coordinate 224,612 downwards.
GAAGGACGAGAGCAGCGCCATGGAGAAGCTCACGGACCGCGTGGAGGAGACGCAGATGGACGAGAACAAGATGAAGGAGGCGTTCCAGGCGCTGCGCAAGCAGGAGGAGGCCGACAAGGAGGCGGAGCGGCTGCTGGAGAAGAAGCTGGCGGCCGTCACGGTCAGAAAGGACGACGTGGCGCTCGTGGCGCTCGAGATGGCGCTCACGACGCAGCAGGCGGAGCGCAAACTGCGGAGGCCGACGGAGACGTCGTCACGTGTCTGAAGACGCTGCTGGCCGCCTGATTGGGAGGTGCAGAAGGAGTTCAATAGACGGAGACGCTCTTTGACCGGTTTCTTGTGCTTGGCAGTCAAACGTACAGAGGAGCAGAGCTGGAGAGGTCTTTGTGGGGCTGTCTAAGGTTTTTTCGTGGTGTAGGGACTTACTTTACAGGCTGCAAGACGCGACGTGGTGACTACTGCGGAGCCAGCGCGCCCGAGGGGATCTGTCTCCGGGCCTGGGACTTCTGGATCGTACTCATCATGCGTTCGAGCTGCATGTGTTTCATGTCGACGTGGCCGCCTGGACGCAGCACTTGCAGCGAGTCGCGGAAGTGGTGGCATGCGGCGACCAAGCGCGAGCCTTTCCGGTTCGTGTGCGGGTCGAGCGTGTCCACGACGTTCTGGAAGTGCAGACTCTTCTTGAAGCGCGGGAAGCTGTCTTTGACCATGAGGCGCATGATCTCGTCGCACGCTTCGTCGAAGAACGTGGACCCGATGGCGTCCGTGGGGGTATTTTGTCCAGCTGCTCGAGGATGCCGTCGCGAATTGTTGCCGGGAGGTTGACTTCTTTTGCAGATTCGGGCTGAACGTACCGTTCTCGGATCCGCGCCGACAGCTCGCGTCTTTCGGCCTCGTCTTTGATCACGCGGAATCTTTCAATGTCCTTGAAAAGAGGTAGTTCTCGTCGCTGTGTTCGGACTCGAGGAAGGCCTGAAATCGCTGGGTCAGGAGGCCGTGGCGTAAGATACTGGCGAAATCGCAGCGCTCACCGAACCACGCGATGTTTGCAGCAGCGCCGGCAGACGGGTATTCTTCGAACAACTCGACGATCTTACTGAAGGGACATGCGAGCAGTACTGCTGACGAGCGAGCGAGAACCTTTCCTCTGCGCATATTCATGCGATCGAATGTAAACGGACCCAGATAGCACCCCGGTGTAAGGAACACTGTGCTGTCGTGCCCAAACTTGCTGGTTTTCCTTTGGCTTCCAGTGATTTCGAGTGCTCCGTACACGAGAAACACAAACTTTTCGTCGTGTGGATCATTCTCTTCGTGTTGACGAAGCACAATGTCACCTTTGTGGACTTGATCTTCGATTTCAAGGTCGTGGCTAAACCGGATCATTCTTTCACTGGGTATGGACTCGAGAAATGGCAGGACGCCGCTCATTATTGCTTTAAGCAACAGTCTTTCTTTCAGAAGTTTACCCACATTTAATTTCACATCAGGGCACTGGTCCAACAGCGTGTGGAAGGCTTTTTCTCGATGCTCATGAGCATGCAGCTATCAAGGGCTTTGACAGTAGCTGCACGTGGAATATTGATGAGCAACGACATTTCACCGAAAAATGAGCCAGCCTCCAGTTTTGCCAACGGACCCGCTGCTCTAGAGCTTGTGACTTCCACTGAACCGGTCAACGTGACAAACATTTGCGTGCTGATACCCTCGTCTTCACGAAAGATCACGCTGTCGCTTGGGTACACGCGTATGGTCGACATTTCCGTGAGCATACTGAGTTTGTCTTTCGGCAGGGTTGCGAAGAACGGGATGGTACCAAGGAGTCCTATAAAGTCTGCGTTGGTCAGCGCATTGAGCGACGAGTCTTTGAGCCTTCAGTGGCTTCAGGCAGAGAAGAGGGTGGCAAAAGGAGATACTGCGACTGGTGCTGCAAGTCTACGCGAGCACACACTGTTGACTGGAGTATTACTTCATCACCCTTGCCTTCGGTCACGTATCGGCAAACAACTTCATTTTCGGATTTCCAAAAGAGAAATACTTCCGATGTGAGGAGGAACTCGTTGTCTTCCAGCTGAGGGTCCGCAGTGTACTTTTGACCAGGAGAATTGTGCAAACCAGCTCGTGTGCGTCCAAGTGGCATGAACGCATGAACGTTCAGCTTATTTTTGCCGTTCGAGTCGAAGAGACTTACACTCCCGTCGAACACCACAGCAAGTTGGCCGGGCTGAGCTGGAATCGATGTTCGACGACCCTGGGATTGATTCGCTGAACGATGACTAGCTTCGGCTTCTGCTTTTCGCACTTGCGCATAGCGGATGATTGTTTGAATGCTGTCTGCACCGATGAGCTGGAGGAACAAGCTACCTTCGAAGATCCGTCGAACCTCCACCTGATTTCTCTTGCCTTGGGTCAGCTTACCGCAAACGCCACCCATTCTCCAGGCTCGCCACACCGCATTAAAACACCGCGCTAACAACTCGGCAGAACGCACACACGGCATGACGTTGTATAGATAGAAACTGGTCCATGTTGGCATATTTTCGACGTGAGGCAGGGACCATAATTATCGAGGGACGATGCTACTGCGACCGAATTTAGGCTCGAGGGTGAAGGACGGGTGTCATCTCTCACAATCCCCAAACGAACGAATGCCGAGCAGCTCAAATGCTCTAACTAAGCCAAAACAAAGCCGATCGAGGCGCTTAGAGCCTCTTCATAATGGCCAGATCAATCCGATCAGGTGTGTGGGGCCGCACGAATGGCATTCGGAGCCTGTCTAGAGAACTCACGCGTTCGTTTGACTGAATTTCACGATAGCAAATCACCCCCCTCTTAACCCTAGCCCGTCCACTGCATTCTGGCTCAAAAGCCAGATCTTGTGAAAATTTGGTAAACATTACAGTATTTACACAAGATTCAGCCCCTAAATCTTGTCGCAGCAGCGTCCCCCATTATCGAGGCACGGCTAAACAATACACAATGCTTGATCACTACTACGTAGTAGTACAAGCGCAGCATCAGGTATACGCTTGTACTACTAGGAAGCCGCGGGTCAATCGACGTTACACCTGAGACAGCGTAAACCAAAGAATACTTACGAACCTAAGTACGAATCGCGATTCAAGCACGCCATCGTAAAGAGGGTGTTTCCCCTTTCGACTGAGACCTTCACCGTCTTCTAAAAGAAAAAACTGAAAAGTTATGGACTCTCAAAAAATGTCTCCCTTCCCAGACCGAAAACTCGATTTTTTTTTGCTGTCTAAGACTAAAATTTGCGTGCGGTTCGAATGGTGCTATCGGTTGCTTCTATTTCGAAGTGCAACATTACCAAAAAACAATTCTCTTTTTCATCTCGCATTAGTGACACCCATACTCATAAGTAAAATCAGAAAAGTCATGACTTGGTCATGACCTTTTGACCTGGATCCACGGATATCAGCCAATAGTCGCGTGTTACCCGCAGATACCAAGAAAAAGTCATGACCTCGATACCAAATCTTTTCTGCATTTCTATTGGTTGCTCAACTAACAATTCATTGCTATTGGTTGTTCCAACTGACAATTTCGACAAATTTGGAAGACTCGGCCAGCCATGCATTTGTCGCTTTTGAGTGCCGCAGACATAAGAGACAGCGAGCGCTGCCTACGGCCACAGAGATGGCAGCGCGCGGGGCTCCGCGGCACCTGAAGACTACCGCGACACCACAGCAAGGGCAGCCATGCGCACAAGGAAGATTCAGCACGGATCAAAAAGGAACCTCATGAGAAAGATTGGAGTTTAATGCTACGGTGAGTTATGTGGGATTAAAAGGTTAATTTATTGAGAAGGCTGACGATTTGTTGTTATGATGTTGCAGAACTTGAGGTCGAGTTGACGCTGCAGAACGCGCTGGACTGAGGCTGTATAACGGCAATCACGACGGTAAAAGGGAAGAGCAGGAATTCACCGTGCCCTCAAGAAGACGCGGCTGGTGCAGGGAGATGAGCACCTTGCGGGTGCCCACGCGGAAGTGAGTTGGACTCAAGGAACTATACGGCGCACTTGTACTGCGTCTGCGACCTGTACCCGTGGGTCATCATGGAGTAGTACTTCATCGGCTTCATCTATCGGTGCACTCAGCACCAAGGAGGTAATTTATTTTGCAATTTATTTCTCTCGATGTAAAACCTAACTCGAGTTGTCTTTACTGCGAAGCCATTTTGAGAAAGCGTCGATGCTCCTTCGACCACGCTCCATATCAGCCTTGTCAATAGCTAATTCAACTGTCAGGCCAGACTGCACCAGACCCCGAACGTATTTGACGACGTAAAGGCGTCTAGAGAAATACTTTGTCTCTTTTGCTGATGAACGCCATTTTGTGCCATAGGATCGCTCTAGTGCTTCAATAGATGGCTGATTTGCCAGTCCCTCATGCCATTCAGTCCACAGCTCGCGTAAAGTAGATACGCCACGACTCATGCTGTACTGAGGATTGCCAGTATTCGACAGAGAAGAATGGGTAATATCGGACGAGTTGACGAGGGTAGTTTGCTGACGTTCCGGTGTGTGACTGACGCTTGTGTTGGTGTTACTTGGGACAGGTTGCAATCGGAAGGCTACGTCTCCGTGAAGAAAAGAGGTGAGTTCTCCTTGCATCTGATGTACTAAGTTCACCACGTCTGTATGTCCCGACTCAATTTTATTCACAAGTGCTGCGTGCTGCGTACTTATTTGCTCAGCCAAGAGAGGCATGGCCACCTGAAGCTGGGCCTCAACAGGATGCCGAGCAGTTTGTATGACTGCCAATAACTGCGTGCGGTACCGTTGGAATCGCTCACCAAATATCTGATGTTGCTGCATTCTAACTGGAAGATGTTCAAACAGAACGGCTGCATCTTGGATTAACACCACGCGTAAGTACTCCAGCAAATCGATGAACCCACGTGCAGCCAAATTACGTTCCCATTCGCCTGATAATATCCTGTCTTTAAAAACTTGCAAACCAGGAAATATTTCTAGCAGAAGATCTCCAGGAGGTTCAACAGTGGCCCGATCCAGAAAATATAAACGAGACTTCGGTGGGTGACCCGACAGTGCGCGGATAGCTTCGCGGGCCAATGGAGCAGAGTAGACGGCCTCCACGGTATCCAATCCCCATCGGCCATACCTCCGTGTTTGAGAGATGTCCACATCGGCACTTTCAAGTTGTCTAACCCCTTGCTGTCTATTGATGTGTGTTTTTTGTTGAATGTTAGTCGGAGGTGAGTAAACACAGCTTCATAGCAGTTTTTATGTATTAAGTAGGAGATTGACTTGGTCGGGTTCTTGCCACGCAGAAACTTTATGTCATACCATTCTCTTGAGCTGCGAAACGTTGGAAGTGGCTCCAGGTTGATGTGAAAGCGTTCAAAGAGATAAAATGCAACAAACCCTATTGGACACAAGTGTGCATTCTTGTTCCGCATAAATCCACAATGCTGCAGCTTTCCATATGTGTTCGTTTTGCCATGTTGGATCAAAAGAACTAGCGCCGTGCATGGCTGAAAACCTTCTTTGTCTAAAGGCTGAGAGAACATGTCCGCCAAATCTAAATCTCTTATATTTTCACCACGTAATAATCCGTAGTGAGAAACCAAGAATGCTGCACGTCCACGAAGGTCTCCAAGCAGAAAAAAGGTGTCACAAATTTGCTGGAACTGCGATTCAGAGTGATAACCATCTAACAGTGAACCAACGCCTCGATCTTGATAATTTTGCTTCCTTGTTTGAACAGTTTGCGCTTGTACATTTCGAATCAACTGCTTCACTTGAGGAGACCGCGGATGCTCGTTGGAGTTTATTCGTAGTCCCACTTGCTGGTTATACAAATCGACGACAGCATTAACGTAGCCACAGACTGTTGACCCTCCCACAGTAGTGCCCTTCTTCTTTTGGATTCCCTCCCCACCACTCGCTCCGACAGGAAAAGATGGAGCTTGCCCTTTGTGACGGTACCACCGTCGCAGAACTTCTTCTCATTACACCACTCCACAAACTCTTTCTGGTACCCCTCGTACTTCCTTTTGGTGTTAACAGGACGGGATTCCAATGTTGCTCGGAGTGTAGCACGCTCACTCTCCTCTATTTGCACTTGTATAGCGCTGTCATCACCTTGTTGTCGAGGCAGTGTGGCTGTTGTTGTTGTTGCTGCATATGAACGGAGGGAGACCCCAGACTTCTTCGCCATCGTGGCGTGCCCTGGTGTCTTTTCACAACGTTGTTCTGAAACTGAAAAAATTACGAAGATAACATGAAAATAGATATTTGCATTGGGTCATGAATGTGATATTGACTCGGGTCAGGACCTTTACAATTTTTGGCATGATACTCATTAAGTATCATTTTGATTTGCCAACGGATGAGTCCTTGACTCCAGGGAGGCTCGACATGCTCAGTGCCTTGCGCGTGCTGAACAACAACTTTTTCGATGCTCACTTCGGTTGACGGTACTCGGGACAGTAGTACCAGCGACGACGCTGAGGACGGCTCTGTAGTGAAGGCCACAGCGGTGACTGGGCCGATGTTGCAAGCTGCTGGATGCCTGGTATCGTTAGGGGGCTGGTATGTACTTTGTCGCAGATTCTGTAATGAGCTCGCGTTAGTGACCCTACTGTTTTTCAAACACAAATCGGCAGTTTTCTCGAAACTTCAGGTTAGTACGAAAATTGATGGCTCAACTTTGGAGGCGATTATCTCGATAACTCTAAATGGTTCATTAGTATCATTTGGTACTGGGTTGTCTCACCTTATACTACTAAACGTAGTAGTACGTAGTAGTACCTAATAGGGGTAGGTTGACTTGAATAAATACTACCTCACGCTCTCGTCAAGTACTGTAGTATTGTGCTCACCACGCTTTTTGCCTATTTCACATCTAAATACTCCGATTAAACGGTCGATTTATATGCCCCCCTCAATTGCTATATATAAACCCCACCCTACTCTAATTAGTTCGTGAAACTCCTATTTGCACATCCAATAGCGGTCGATCTACGTATACAATTCCCTGTGAATGCCGAGGCCAACGTGGACATTCCAAGGTATTTATAAGTATATCGCCCGCGAAGTAGTAATGCAAGTGCAAGTTGCAGTGAAGGTTGGTGAGATCGGGCGAACAAGTCGAACCAATGTTCGAGTCCAAGAGAATAGCTTGAACTTTAAGGTAGACAGCGAGGATTCCTACAACTAGTCGCGAAAGCAGAGGCGCTAATTACGGCTGCGCTCGACGACTATGAGCCGAAGACGACTCGTGCAGATCCGAGCATCTACCTCAAGCTTGGAGTGAAGGCACCACAGAGGGACTGGGTGGCTGTTTCGGCTACTAACTGGATTGCCAGTCTCGACACTATTCAATCTAACTACCAGAGGAGGTCCAAACCAGGCCCGCTTGTCGTGGAGCTGGTGGCTTTTGTAGCCAAGGAGCAGAGTGGCATTCGACGCGCCACAGTCAGCCGGATCGAAGAAGCTTCGCGCGAAATTGACGTTCATTTGAGGGGCGGCCCGATGTCGTCGTTGAAGATATTGCCCGAACGCACTGGGCTATATCGCGTGCACGTCAGCCTGAGGGAACGGAAGTAGCTACTCCAGACAATGTAACATTCCGACAGGCTCAACACATAGATGCAATGAGGTCTGCTCAGCTGCGCGCTGACGAAGAAGAACCCTCTCAGGCTCTTTCTGTTAGCCTCAACGGGTCGACGCCGATGCGTCTAACGTTTGACGTCGGCGAACACCGACAGCTACTGGGTCTACCAAACTACAACTTCCTAGCGCAAGGTGTGTTCTCCGAGTTCCAACCCCTCCAGAACCAACTCATGATGTACCCGACTCAGACCACCAGCAAGCTTCGTAGTGCCGATTTCAGAAAGCATAAATGCATCAATATATTTTTTATTTCGCTACGCTCGAAATTGGTTTCGCGACTAGTTGTAGGAATCCTCGCTGTCTACCTTAAAGTTCAAGCTATTCTCTTGGACTCGAACATTGGTTCGACTTGTTCGCCCGATCTCACCAACCTTCACTGCAACTTGCACTTGCATTACTACTTCGCGGGCGATATACTTATAAATACCTTGGAATGTCCACGTTGGCCTCGGCATTCACAGGGAATTGTATACATAGATCGACCGCTATTGGATGTGCAAATAGGAGTTTCACGAACTAATTAGAGTAGGGTGGGGTTTATATATAGCAATTGAGGGGGGCCATATAAATCGACCGTTTAATCGGAGTATTTAGATGTGAAATAGGCAAAAAGCGTGGTGAGCACAATACTACAGTACTTGACGAGAGCGTGAGGTAGTATTTATTCAAGTCAACCTACCCCTATTAGGTACTACTACGTACTACTACGTTTAGTAGTATAAGGTGAGACAACCCAGTACCAAATGATACTAATGAACCATTTAGAGTTATCGAGATAATCGCCTCCAAAGTTGAGCCATCAATTTTCGTACTTACCTGAAGTTTCGAGAAAACTGCCGATTTGTGTTTGAAAAACAGTAGGGTCACTAAAGCGAGCTCATTACAGAATCTGCGACTAAGGCCGGTTCTTATTTTCCCGCTCCCAACTCCCGGGAGATTTTCCTCCGAGCCTATTGGCTGGCCCGAGAGTGCAGCCGGGCGCAGTGCTCGCAAAAATCTTCCGCTCCCAATTTGTTTTCGCGTGGTCGGGAGCGGGACGATTGGTGTCTCGCACTCGAGCGGGGTCAGTCAAGCGCAAGTGATGGAGGAGCTGGAGCGCGTCGAAAGCGCGATGGAGAAGTACAAGCACTGGAGCGCTAATGCGCTGCGATCGGAGTGCAGACGGCTCAAGATGACGCCAACGTCGCTGAATAAGGCCTCCTACCTTGCAGCCTTGAATTCCTGCCTGTTGGTGACGGGGACTATTGCAGCTACCGGTGTCGTTTAGAGCCCTTTCCGTCAGGCTATACCTGACCAGAAGACGGTCGATTGCGTGTTCCGCTTGCTCAACGTGCTGACAGCTTCTGCGACGGGGTGGCGAGTCTGGGGGATGTAGCGACCCGCCACGCGCTTGACACCCACACCACCGGGAAAGCCTCACCCTGGTTCGGGTCGGTTACAGCGACATACAATGATGAAGACGATGAAAGCTTCAACGCTTTACGGCACGTCTTACCGGAGTTTTCCAGCATAGACGCCGCTGCATTCAAGCAGCACGACAGCAAGAAGTTGTGGGCTATGTGGAAGGAGATTACTCGGGATTATCGCGAAGCCGCCAGGTTTAAAAAGTCAGGAAACAACGGGGTCTTCGCAGGTTTCCACGGCGGCAAAATGGGGTGTACTACCTGCATCTGCTCACGACAATTACGAAACCCAATTTGCATGCTTGCGTAGTGCAGACATTGCCGGAGGAAATCATGGCGGACTCGCTTGAAACTGGGTCGAGCTCGGGAAAGCAGCCAGGGAAGGCAGTCGTAGTCGGAAAAGGTGAGAATGTACAAGGACCTGTGTGCGAATAAATAGTTATGGGTCTCTAACTTGCTCATTGTTACTATATGAACAGGCACGCGGGCGGATGGAGTCATTGAAGTTCTCAAGGAGATAAGTCGTAATGAAGACAAAGTACTACTGACCAAGATACAGATTGTGTTCTTTGAGGAGAGTATCGAGCTCAAACGACAGAAAAATGCTCGAAGCGAGACGGAGCACGAGGTAGCAGTTCGGACGGCAAAACTTCGCGAGAAAAAGGATTCCATCGAGCTGCTAGTTACTTTGCAGAAGAATCTTCGGGACATGAGGCGAGAGCTAGCACTTCTCGAGCACGAAGGAATCGCATCGGGGGACAATGAGGTCGAGGACCTAAGAGACTGCATTACGAAGCTTAAAAGCGAATTGGAAGCCTGTCTTCACTAGCCCCAGCTATAACCCGAACACGAAACTTGTTGAGGTCACACCTTGCCGGAATGTTGAAATTGTTCTTGATGATCGTTTGGTTACCACACAGATCTTTTTCATTCGTTGGTCTGGTCTTGATTGCCTGCTCTTCTTCGGATGTTGTGTTCTGGTCTTCGATATCCTTGAGACCAAATATACTTGCAAATTTCTTCTCGGAGAACGCACGTGCGCGGCTGGGCACCAACGGTTTCGATACTCGACGGAACGTAGCCCAACTCGCGGCTGTCGCGATCGGCTGGAATATATATCTTGTCCACTTCGCTCTTGTCCACTTCGCTGACAAGACTGTAGCCATTTTGTCTGCTGCTAACACAGAAATTGTGAAGACGCATTATTGTATGGACTACAAGCGGGACATTTTTCAGCCCAACCTCAAGCAGGTTTTTAGAATACGCCACTTGGTTACCATAAGTCCAAATGCCTGCTCGATTTTAATACGTAGCTGACTGACAAAGAAGTTGAACGTGTCCTTAGACATGTTCATTCCGTCAGCCGCGCTGTATGGAGTTAGCAGTGTTTCTGTAGGTATGTATGCATTGTCCCCAACTAGATAGACGCCAAGAGGGAGATTTGAGCAAACATTATGCAGTGACGAAAGCTGAAAAGCTCGCACATCATTAGTTCCACCTGGGCATTTGATAGAAAAAGATGTAAAACGAGAGAGATAGTCGCATGAAGCTTGGACATTAACACCAAAACAGTGATAATGTTCAGAAAAATAAGAGGTGACATGAGCTGTTTCTCGTTTGGCAGGCGTCTTGATTCGACACAACCAGCCTTCAACAGCACCAATATAACCTTTTAATACTCCGTGCATACTGATCCCTTCAAAGCTTTCGCATTGGGATTGCATCTCGGCATCCGAAGACGGAAACTTAATAGCTAACGATTCACAAGCAAGTAATGCATTCATACCAATATTCACGTAGCGAAAACATGTAGGAACACTTAATGAAGCAATAGCAGAAATATCTTCGTATGAGCAGCCTGCTAGCCATCTTAACATACAATGCAGAACAAATTTAACACGAATAGTAGAGCGGGGTGGGACACACGTATAATTGGTTCTAGCAGTCCACACAGTTGTTGAAAAGCATTAAAACTCATCCTGTAACGACGCTGAAAACGTCTAGGATGCGTGAGTACCTCAGAAATGTACTGGTCCCATACAAACAAAGGGCCAATACCCTTCTCGCATCGCTCATTGATCATATTTGCATAAACCAACACCCACACACTTACCATTTCAGTCTCCTCGTCCGCAACCTGTACGCTATCCATAGCTAGCTGCAACATCGTCCAGTTATCGCTTCGTTTCAGTGAATGGAGGTAAACGCTTGAGGGGCTACATACATTTTCAAAACGTATTATTAATCTATGGAGGTTATGTGGACAACATAATCTCCCAAAGGTTGGTTCTTATTATGGGATTTTGGGACGTTCTCCCGGCGGGAGATCTCCCGGGAACTTAAAGAACGGCCCTAAGCACATACCAGCCCCCTAACGATACCAGGCATCCACCAGCTTGCAACACCGGCCCCAGTCACCGCTGTGGCCTTCACTACAGAGCCGTCCTCAGCGTCGTCGCTGGCACTACTGTCCCGAGTACCGTCAACCGAAGTGAGCATCGAAAAAGCTGTTGTTCAGCACGCGCAAGGCACTGAGCATGTCGAGCCTCCCTGGAGTCAAGGACTCATCCGTTGGCAAATCAAAATGATACTTATGAGTATGGGTGTCACTAATGCGAGATGAAAAAGAGAATTGTTTTTTTGGTAATGTTGCACTTCGAAATAGAATCAACCGATAGCACCATTCGAACCGCACGCAAATTTTAGTCTTAGACAGCAAAAAAAAAATCGAGTTTTCGGTCTGGGAAGGAGACATTTTTTGAGAGTCCATAACTTTTTCAGTTTTTTTCTTTTAGAAGACGGTGAAGGTCTCAGTCGAAAGGGAAACACCCCTCTTTACGATGGCGTGCTTGAATCGCGATTCGTACTTAGGTTCGTAAGTATTCTTTGGTTTACGCTGTCTCAGGTGTAACGTCGATTGACCCGCGGCTTCCTAGTAGTACAAGCGTATACCTGATGCTGCGCTTGTACTACTACGTAGTAGTGATCAAGCATTGTGTATTGTTTAGCCGTGCCTCGATAATGGGGGACGCTGCTGCGACAAGATTTAGGGGCTGAATCTTGTGTAAATACTGTAATGTTTACCAAATTTTCACAAGATCTGGCTTTTGAGCCAGAATGCAGTGGACGGGCTAGGGTTAAGAGGGGGGTGATTTGCTATCGTGAAATTCAGTCAAACGAACGCGTGAGTTCTCTAGACAGGCTCCGAATGCCATTCGTGCGGCCCCACACACCTGATCGGATTGATCTGGCCATTATGAAGAGGCTCTAAGCGCCTCGATCGGCTTTGTTTTGGCTTAGTTAGAGCATTTGAGCTGCTCGGCATTCGTCCGTTTGGGGATTGTGAGAGATGACACCCGTCCCTCACCCTCGAGCCTAAATTCGGTCGCAGTAGCATCGTCCCGTTTAGATAGTAGCTACCGCAGGTTGGCCCTAAGTAGAGATGATAGACTGAAATGCTGTTATCTATCTACTCGACCTCGGGCTGTTGCTTCATCATTGGTAATTACCAATAATGGAGACAACACCAGGTCAGGTGACGCGAGTGTGCCGCTCACTAGCGTGACAACGTGGCCGAGTCCAAGCTGCACGGTTGAACTGCGTGCACTACGTCCGCACTGATCCGACTTACCTTTTAAAAAATCCCAAAACCTGTGCTGTTTATCATATGAATATAGCCCGCCACAGATGAGCACGCTCACGCTCGACGAGCCTCATGGTCACGTTGGCCGTTTAGAGGTCGCAGCTCTGGGTGCCTCGTGATCTGCTTGGCGACACGCTGTTAACGCCCTGTTCGTCGCCCGAAGCCACTCTGCAACGATAAAAACCCAGCTCAGCCAATGTAAATGTATAGCTTACCTTTCAGTTGCAAATCACCATGAGCCCTTGGCGACGAACTTGGACACGATCTTAGCGCAGCAAAGTCACGGGGAGGGGACGGAGGAGGAAGCTCTCTCCGACACCACGGCAGCGAGTTTTAGCCCTAAAGGGGGGCTACCATGGTGACGAAGCTCGCTTTCCTCCTTTTCACCACCTTGCGTTGTCAACCGTGATATTTTCTGTGTGAGGCGAGAATTTTTATCGCTATCTGTCACAACTAACCGGAACAACAGGTGACAGGAAGTGACCCCAACGTTTTTATGGGGCTTTTAGCTCAGCGCTACCAGCCCACCCTCTCGTATCACTTTTTTATAAACTAGTAAACAGCATCCCAAAATTTCAGGTTGCTTGGGGACGGCACTAAACACCGGTCCCCTGGTTTAGAGAACGTCCCCCTATAATATATTATGCAGGTCTCGTGCTGCAACGGGATTGACAGAACTTGACAACATGCCGTAAGCGGGGTTCGTGGTACTGCACTCGCAGCATTGCGACTGCAAACGTTAACTGGCGGCGTGCTTGAGACGACCATGGTCGTGGAAGAATTGAGTCGCCAGCGGGCAATCAACCTAGAGACGTACGCGTACATTGAGGCCATCGCCGCGTACGAGAACCTCCGCGTTGCCCAAGCTCGTTACGGGGTTGGTGGTCAGCCTACTGTCGCGGCCAGCAGGGCGTTGGAGAGGGCAATCGATGGGTTGGATCAAGCAAGATTCCTCGCGGACCAGGCCGACGTCTTTTGCGTCGACGCCTACCGGCGTGTCTTTGTGGACGATCGAGGAGACCGCAGACTTGCGCAGGACACCCACATCACCTCACTCCGACAGCGTGTGCGTTAAGAAGTAGAGCAAGCGCGCCAACAGGCGCAAGGAAACCCCGTGGGAGCAGCCTCTACGCGTACTCCGTTGGTTCGACGAACCCTGCTCGAGCAAGAGCTAGAAGCGCAGCAGGACCAAGGAGCAGCGCAAGCGCGTCAACAGGCGCATACAAACCCCGGGGAGCAGCCACTACGTGTACTACTTTGGTGGTTAGACGACCCCTACCACTACACGAGCTATTCGCGCAGCAGGACCCCGAGAAAGCAAGCGACTGGAGTTCGAGTTCGCCTCGCCGAATGCTACCAGAAGAAGGGCTAGAAGAGCAAAACTTTGAGGAAGCAAGCAGCCCAGGTTCGGAGGAAGCAAGCAGCCCAAGTTCGGAGGAAGCAGCCAGGTCAAGTTCGAGTTCGTCTGGTCAAAGCTCTCCACAACAAGCGTGGAAGCGGGGTGCACCGGACAGCGACCCAGCTCCAGCGACCAAGCGAGCGAGGTCGACATGCACGCCTCCTGGTGTGGAAGTGATCGAGCTGAGCAGCGACGAATCGGACGAAGATGGCGATGGAAATGGTGAGCAAATGAGTGAAGCGGAGGAGAGCATCTCTTCGTCATCGCCGGAGGAGGAGGAGGATTCAGAGTGGGAAGGACCGAAAGACGGATGAAGAGTGTGGCGTTGCTTGGTGTCGTAGGATGATTCACTGGTAGGAGTTTTATTTATGGATTCAATATAAACAGTGATCATTCATACTTGTACTTGAATTCATTACTCCTACATGTACATGTGCATTTAAATCCCTGCACGCTGGCATGGGTACTGTATGTACACCAAAACAGAGCCGAACAAAGGTACTGTTAGTAGCTAAACACGCACCAGCAGTCATTATAGTACGTACCGCTGACGCTGTGCGCGTATTAACTTTGTGCGCTGCCTTCACCGCTGATGTTGTCCTTAGTTCTGAGGCCTGAGCACCAATTCAACACCAAACAGCATCATTATTAGTAGCTACACACGTCCTCGTATCCATAGGATGCCGTACCGTAATCACCCTGCGAGCACTCTTGACGGCCTTGCTTCCAGGGCTGAACTCCACAACAGTACCATTAGTAGCTTCACACGCTCTCACAGTCATTGCAGGACGTACCGTGAAAACTGTGGACGCTGCAGACTTGTAGGCGGTCTGCTTGACCGCTGCTGAATGCGCCGTCAGGACCTGCACCCCTAAACCACCAGGAAGTAGTTGTACTATTAGATACATCGCAACGCACCGCACCGCCTTACCTGTGGCTGTACACTTTTTAAATACCAGTAGAGACCGTCCGGTGTTAGGATGTTGATGTGTTACCTTTTATTCGGGGTTTGGAAAAAGAAATATGTGAAAAAGGGTACCATACCGGTAAAAACGGTTGATTTCGTAGGAAAGGATAATACCGGTAAACATGTCTTTTGTTTTCATCGAAGTGATCGAAGTGACTATAGTCGTAACATCTACGAAAGATCTACAGCTCACATTGTTGTACGTCGAACTCGCATCCGAGCTGAAGTTTTCTCTTTCTGCAAACCTCTTGTAGACTCCGTCAGCTACGTACAACATGCAAATGGGGGTACGGTCGTTATTATGAACTTCATTAACGCTCTTATGCGTGAATGCAGTACTATCTACGGTTCCGACGTGTTAAATATTGCTTTTGCACAGACATGCAGGGAGGCGGCTAACTCGAGAACAGCGAACGCAAGTTACTCGCTCTTTAAAGTCTTGACCTTTGCACTTATAGCAACAAAACGCTACCGTGTTCATGGGGCGCCACTGTCGCCCTCGTACGAGAAAACCTCAGGCTCAGAAGCAGATCTGCCTTCATCATTGCCTTCCGCCGCCGTCGCAGCACCTTGACACCTTCTTCCTCCGTCGAACCATCGTTTCCTTGAACGCTGCCAAAGCACTCCTCCTCCTTTCCTTGCGCGCTTGCTGCTTGGGATTCAGTCTTGACTCGCTTCGGTGCAGGTGCTCCGTCATCGCCGCGCTGCTGTGTCGTTGAAGCGGCTACTGCTGAGTCACCTTGCGCTTTTGCGACCTCGCAAACGATAGCGCCGAGCCACCTTGACCCAATCGTAACGCTAGGAAATCACTGATACGACCATCCTGCTCCGCTCTACACCGCTTACGATCTTCAGTCAAACTACTCTGCAAGGCCTCCCCGAAAGTGCTGTCTATGGTGTTGACAACATCCCGAGCCCGCTCAAAACCTCTATGTTGAGACAACCAATGCTGGGATGTCGACAGTGCCTGAGGCCCGTTTACACCGTGGAGTCCACGTGTGTCGTAAAAATTCTCGTAAGCGGCCATCAGTCTCTCGAAGGCTTCGTCCTCTGCAGCAACGGCTCGCTGCCGACGTTCGTCGTCCGAATGATCCATCACCACACCAACACAAGAGCGGTCTTGACCAACACCACTACCACTAAAGACGCGTCAAAACTGCAAGTGTGGTGGGCGCTCTATCTACTGTCGTTGATTGATAGCAACTAACACTGGCTGGCGACTACGCTCAGCACTTTTTTCCGAAACACGGATCGCGCTAATCCAGGATTATACTGCACTTCAATCACGCTAAAGAATATCCAGGTAAACATGATAAGAATAAGAAGTAATAAGAAGTAAGGAACGCTGAATGAAGGCCTAAAATAATATCGATGCTTGCTTTCTTAATCCTTGCGTTGCTACACTCCTGGACAGAATATTACGGCCACCGACATTTTTACTATAACTTTTTTCTACTGGGAGTTGAGGCTTGCTGTTTAGATATGTACTGTATGCACTCTAGTGAAGCATAGTTACGATTAGAAGTTTGCGAAGTTCGAGCTGCGAGGGAGGCTCCCATACAAAAACCATTTGTGGACCCGGACACAATATACGGCCATCAGACACATACAAAAATTAAGTCAAACGTCATGAAAAGATTGTGCTATTCGCCATTAGTAGTGCGTTGTGTTGCCCTGCCTAGAGATGACTTCGATGCAGCGTCTTGGCATCGAGTCCACGAGCTTGCGCAAGGAGGCGAGGCCAAGAGCCTCCCACGCCGCTAGAATCGCTGCTGTTAGTTCCGCGACGCTGTCGTACTGCTTGCCGTTATGATAGACGATCTGAGACATCATGGCCCACACGTTCTCAATTGGGTTCAAGTCCGGTGAGCGGGCAGGCTAATCGAGAACGCGGATGCCTTCCTCCTCAAAGAACGCAGTCGTGAGCTTGGAGCGGTGGATGGACGCGTTGTCTTGCTGCCGCCGTATGTCGCGCCAGTAATGGCACAGCCCATCTGGTCCATCGAGATTGAGCTTCTTCTCGTCAGAGAAGACGATCATGGGCCACATGTCAGGCTGTACAATCATCCGCTTGGCCCAATCCAAACGAGCCAGCTTGTGCTGCTTGGTCAGGGGAGGGTGTTGTCCATCTTGGCGTAATCCAGCCAGTCAACGCCAGCCAGAAGACGACGAATCGTCCGAGCCGTGCACGCGCACGAAAGCTCCTCCTTCAGACGCGTGGAGCTGTAGTATCCGGTGGAAGCCTTGCGCACGATACGGCGCGTCTGCCGTTTGGTTAGCGACGGCTTCCGACCTGCTGTACGACGCCGCGTCGAGCCAGTCCTCAGCGCTCTCTGCACGCAGTCCCTTGAGCGCTTGGTCTTCTTGGCAATAGCTCGAATGCTGAAGCCGCCCTCGCTCAGTCCTTGGATCCGTCCGCGCTCCGCCTCGGTCAGTGATGGTCCTCTGCCCATCCAGTTTGGGAATGACAGCGAGAGCACAAGGTGGTCGAGCAGAGAGCGACTGTAGCTCGCCAGTAGACTGGTGGTTCGGAGGGCATTGCTTAATGATACAATCTTTTCATGCCGTTTGACTTAATTTTTGTATGTGTCTGGATGGCCGTATATTGTGTCCGGGTCCACAAATGGTTTTTGCATGGGAGTTTCCTCGCAGCTCGAACTTCGCAAACTTCTAATCGTAACTACTATGCTTCACTAGAGTGCATACAGCACATATCTAAACAGCAAGCCTCAACTCCCAGTAGAAAAAAGTTATAGCAAAAATGTCGGTGGCCGTAATATTCTGTCCAGGAGTGTAGCAACAAAACGAGAACAACGTACGGAAGCTACTCTCTGTTTAAATCCTTCGTTTTTAAACTTCTAGCAACAAACGCTACCGTCTTCATGGCTCGCTACTGTCGCCCTTGCGAAGTACAATAACAGGCTCAGAAGCAGAGCTGCCTTCATCATCGCCTTCTGCCACCGTCGCGGCACGACGGACATCTCCTAAATCTTCCTTCTCCTCGGAAGCATCGCGCGCGCACGCGGGAGCTTGGTCAAGCGCCGCACCAGTTCATCCATAAGAATATCGAAAACATATTTTCATATTTTTATTCGTACAAGTGAGATTTTGGCTTTGTATGGAGACACCGCGCTCTATTCAGTGATTTCCTGTAACTAAGGCGGAAACGTTGAAGTCAACAAGTTGAGTGTTCACAAGATCTCGCACGAGTCATTCCGGATCTCGCTTTGAGCACCCACTCTACTGTTGGGCCCCATGGGAAGGAGCAAAGATGAAGCGAGCCGTCAATTCAAGCGAACGACAGAGCGAAGCAACAACCACAACGAGTGCTGTCATCTCTGTCTTCACTGCATTGGCGCTAAAGATTAGCTAACCAAGAATGGCCAAGTAGCGGCGGCAGATGTCAAGAGACTCCATACTAGTCTCGGCGCACTTTAGGTGGTCCTAATCTTCAAAGTTACGCTACCGAAGTGATACAAGACGAATCGAATGCTGTCATAGATCTGCAGCTCCAATCTGGGGGACGGGTGAATTTTTTAAGCGATGTTGTATAAAATACCGCAAAGCTTCATCTTTTGGGCACGCAGCTTGTGCTGGTTGGATTGATTGCAACGCTGGGTTTATACCCGACATGCTCACGCCACGATGGGCTCGAACTGGCGTCTCAAACGGAGAAAATTATGGAAGAAGCGGAAGCAAAAGGATGAAATATTGGTGGTGGTATCACAGAAGATGCTGGTCAGTGCAGCCGTGCTGAAAGAATGCTCGCACTGCGATGGCCAAAGGTTGTGTTCCTGAAGTGCTTTGCGCATGACATGAACAACCTCATGAAACACATTCTGCAAGTTGATTCGTTTCATCGTGTTGTCGATGAAGCTCAGAAAGTTGTAGATTTTCTTAATGCATCTTCTGCCAAATGGCTGCCCCGAGCTCATGAAATAATGGTGCAGACCTACGGACGCAAGTGGCAATTCAAGACACTGTGCGCGACAACATTGAATTCAACGCAGGGGTGCTTCGCGTTACTCCTCCGGGTGAAAACAGCACTGCGCGTGTTGCGTAGCACTGAATCTCGCCACGAAACGACACGGTAGCTCTGAACTTTTGAAGGCAACTATTTCCACACTTTGCTATTAATGCACCAAGTTTGCACTAGACGTCTCTAACTGCATGGTAAACACATCTAGCAGCACTGCAGATCGTGTCTCGTCGTCGTCTTAATGCAATGTCAGGCTGTCCAAGCTTGCTGTATTTGATGTCCGTTCGCCCCACAGGGTAAAATAGGTATAGCATTAGATAAGGGTGCCACATGTTAGTGCAATTATCACCTAGCAATTAGAGAGGTCCTAGGCCAATTTTTTATGGAGGTCACTAGCATGTGTTCAGCGTCCATAACCTTGTTTTACATCTATTTCGGCGCGTTGTTGTGTGAATGCAAGCCTTGAGTAACCATGCGGTTAGGGTGCATTTATCTCGATGTATCCCATGGGAGGCCAGGAATTAGCGAGGCAGCGAGGATGCCGATTCCTTGCTCACCAAGAAGACAGGCACGCGGATATTCACCGTATTGCTATGAAACATGGCCGCTTCATACGTTGCACCATAAGCTCCATATGTGCACAATACTAGTCTCATTAGACGAAGTGCTATTTAGTTAGGCTATCATGGTCAGAGGGAATTGGCTATTTTGTGGCGCGTCGTGGCGAGAATTATTGTTAAGTGTCGCAACAACTCGGATTACAACTTGACATTATCTCCTCTACAAGACGAAACGTTTTGGTCATTGCTCAGAGATGCAGAGCCAGTGGTCAGCCTGGTGTGCTTTGCTTCATTCAAGCTGCAAAGCGATGAAAACACTCTCGCGGATGTGGTGGCGGTTATTCGGGATATGTACGATCATTATTGTACAAGTACCTATCGTGAGAAGTTGCTGAGCCTGGTCGAGGCACGGTGGGCTGCATGTGAGCAGCCACGTTGCATGCTTGTTCTCTGTTTGCATCCTGCGTACCACAAAAATGGGATGGAGTAGATAGACACGAACGGCGGAGCATTTGTGAGATCGCAGAATATTACTACAGACGGCTTCTAGATGAGGAACCAGTCACACTTTCTGGAGAACTGGATGACTGGCTGGGCGGCACAGTTTCCAAAGGAGTTGAAGCAGTTTGAAACGTCTTTATTGCCAGCGCTACCCGCATTTTGGCGTCACTGGAAGAACAATTACCCAAAGCATTGCCTCCCAAAACTTGCGTTAGCTGCCCTCTCCTTAAGTGTGAATACCGCAACATGTGAGCGATACTTCTCAGAGCTAGCTCTCATTCCCACTGCACTTCGTAGCCGGCTGAAAGTGGAGAAAGCACGGCACCTTGCAGCGGTACGCAATAATATACGGGAGAAGTTGTCGAACAAAATGAAGCTTCAGCCCTCTGCAAAGCGAGTGACTTTAACCAGAGAACCCGAGCGAGTATCTGCGTTTAGCACCCCAGAGCGGCGAAGTTCAAGCTCACGTAGTTCTTCACCACTTACACGGGTCCCCGGATCTGGGTCTGACGACTGTGGCATAGTGCTCCGGGTTTTGACGGGATCACCGAGTACGAGCCCCGAGAAAGATGGAGTCCTGTACCCTGGGAGTACTCGAATCCCCGAGAATCAATGTTCCTCGAGTATGAGATGGTACAATTCCCCTAAGAAGATCCCAGGGAGATGTCTGTGTCGCGAGCAACGACCGCAGACAGGACACTCTATGGTGTATCCAAACCAGGACATAGTAAGTCCTAGTAGTCAGCGGATCCCAGAGATAGCCATATGTTTAAGTGTCTTCCCGAAGCCAGCGCCCCGGGAGACGCCCTAATTCAGTCTTACTTTTCCCCTCAAGCGCTCAGACCTGGTTCCAGCGACTAAGGAAGAGCTCACGGTCCCGGGGATCCGTGTTAGAAGACTCAACCCCCAACTCAACTCAGCTCGTACGTAGCACCTATTTGTCTCAGTTTTCCCCGGGATTACTAGGCATTCTATATCTGTTCTCCTGGCGTGTGGTCTAGCCAGCACAGGAGTAACACTTCATATCTCTTTGGGGTCTATCCTCGTAATTACTTTGCGGCCATCGCCGGTGGAGTCTCTCTCCGAAAGAACTAGTGCACATCTTAAGTTGCGTATTGTTACCACCCCAGGAATGGGTAATATTCCCCTAAGTGATTGTTTGTCTTACTACCTACCAGCGTACTGTACGAGGTTCCAACTCTCTGGGTTTCCAGTAGTTAGCCTTTTCCCGGATCAAAACAACCGATTCGAAGGGGTACACAAGGTGAGGTTACTGATCGAGTTCACTGGGCCTTCTCATTCAATAGACGGAATCCCCGAGGACACTCACGGCTCCGGATAAATCCCTCGTCCGGACGGGCCGGCTATTGCACAGGAGATTCTCCTGGTCCAAGTGCGCACAAGCACCCAGTTTTCAGGGACTACGTCACAACTGGTGAGTGTGCCCGGATCAGTGTAAACTTACTGGACGTTGTTCTTGAACTCCCTCGGCCGTTGACCAAGAGTGGGGTCATATTTCTAAAGACTCAACAAAATAAGTCTGCAAACATGTTTCGAGTTCGACCGGACCTCCTACGTCGGGCACTGTGCTGGCTTATCGAGAACAACCCGCTGTACCGAGATGTCACCATATCGGAAGACAACTTGGCTGCTCTGCAAGAGTTTGACGCCGCCGACGCGATACCAACTATCGTGCTCTCAGACGAAGAAACACTCGAGCTGCAGGTTCCCGAAAACCGTGTTAATAGCAAAAACTCGGACGTCTCCGACCCAGACAGCTGCCCAAGTTTAACCTCCTTTTCACCCGATCTCCAACAACATGCTTGCTTGAATACTTCCAAACCCCACAATACATTAACTGAACAATGCTCACCCGATGTTGTGCTTCCATGCGCCACCGATATGAATTTAGACTCGCCTGATATGTTTGAAGGACTAATAGAAACGCTTGAACTCGAGCGAGCTGACGGTGGCACACAAAGCTAGTTAGTAAAAATAATTCAAGCCGACAATTTGGCATGTGGATCGACGACGTACCCTGTAAAGGAATTGCAGCGCCACACAGAACCTATTGATGAATACAAAACTAAGATGCTAATGCAGAACTGCTTTCCAACTCTTTTTCCGAACGGTGAAGGCGGGCTTAACCCTTTGGATGGTGTCGAGTATAGAGCGAAAGAATTTTACTTAGCTGAATATTGTGCACTGGCAAGATCGCCGATTCGTTATACATGGAAATTTTAAGTTGTTTTGTTTGAATCTAATCCAACGTCGTCAAATAGATGGTCTGGTGTGGAGAGTAAGAAATTCTGTAAATGACCATGAAAGTAGTACAACTCAGACAGCGGAACAGCCTAATTCCAAAAACAAGAAAGACGTTGGTAGAGCTGTGCAACTTTTAGAGTCCTTGAAGCCTTACTTTCGAGTAGTGAGAGGGCGTGGGTTATACTGGTCAAACGTTCGGGATGAGCTCATGAGCATGATCGGCAACCGTGTGCTTCCAACACGGTGGCCAACCTTTTCCTAACGCTAAGTGCTGCCGACACGATATGGCCGGATTTTTCAGGGTTTGCGATCCTGCGCTCACTCTTGAGCAGTGTCGACACTTACCATCTAGAAAACGGAAGAAGCTACTTAGCGAAAATCCTGATATTGCGGCTCGCTTTTTCACCACAAATTCAAAGCGTTCTTTGATAATATTTTGTGCGGCAACAACAAGCCTTTGGGCGAAATAGAAGATTACTTTTGGCGCGTTGAATTCCGATCTCCGCACATACACGCACTACTCTGGATAAAAGACGCTCCGGACGTTTTGGAATTGTCAGATACAGATGAAGGAAGGGCCGAACTAGCAGCCTTTGTTGATAAACACATATCAGTTCTGTCCAAAACTATTAGTGACTTGGAGTCGTGCACATGCAAAACATGTTCTAGTCACAGATCTGAGAATGTTGACATCTTGACTCTGCGCCCTCCTGCGTGTGAAACGGAAGATTGGGAGTGTGATGTTTCTCGTTTAGTTCAGCGGGTCCAACAGCACGTGTGCTATGCAGGATCTTCTTGCCTGAAAAAGGGCAACGAATACAGGTTCGGATATCCAAAGAACTACAACCTAGTACTCAAATTGACGCATCTATCGCATCTGACGGAACCCCGAATTTGAAGGTTAAGCTTAAACGCGAGGTTCCCACCATCAACAACTACTCTCCTGTATTACTGCCTTCATGGCGAGCAAATATGGACATCCAACGTATTGGAAATGCATATGGAGCTGCAGAATACGCAGGCGCGTACGCGAGCAAGGCAGAACCTGATACACTACGATTTCGAAAGGTAATTGCAGCAGCTGTCGCACGATGTGACTCGAATCTACCCTACCGAGCCATTTTGAAAAGAGTAGCAAATGCGGCGTTATCTATTAGAAAGGTTAGCGCTCAAGAAGCGTATTATATACTCTTGCGCGACCTACCAATGTACGGAAAGTCAAGGAGTATAGTGAAAGGGAAGACGTTGCGACACAATTTGCGGAGCTACTGTGTTGAGCCTCGAGAACTACGCGTTCTTGCAGATCTATCAGACTTTGCTAACGGCTCAATTCGGATAGAGGCTATCGAACATGCGTACACGAGTCGACCTACCTGCGCTCCTTTCGAATCGACGAGGTTTAGTGCTTTTGTAGAAAACTATGAGGCGGTCGAAAAAGTTGGCAAACTTACTCTAAACCAGGCATACTGGGTGCGGCGTGATGGTGAGGGGTACATTAAATTGCGTAGTAAGGCATGTGGTGTACGGATGTCTCTGTCGATGGCCCCGGACTCTACAAACGCTAATTTTGCTACGCAGAGCTATTTTCCATGTTCCAAGGAGGACACTACACGACCTACCGCAATCAGACGAGGATTGCATTGCAGGATTCCTCGAGGAGCAGAAAAACAATCTTGTGAGTGAACTTTCGGACGAAACTACTGCCAAGATTGAACGCAACAAAAACTAGAGCTGTTACCACTCGGAGAATAACCGCTCGCATCGGTTACTGGTTGGGGGATGACACCAAGTAGTGGAACATAGTCGACGGCGCACCTCGCCGACGTGCGGGGCTTCTTAGCACGGCGAAGAATCGCGCTCGCGAAGTCAGCAGCTGGTTCATCTTCACTCTGTTCAGAGCCTTCTGGACGGCGAAACGGCTCAACCTTCTTGGCCTCGGCACTGGAAACAGGACGAGAGCTCGCGACCTTGATAGCAGCAGCTTCGAAAGTCGGCGAGTGAACAATCTTGGCAGTAGGCTTGAGATACTCTTCCATGACAGGGTACTTAGCCATACAAGCGTCAAAGAGAGCACGTTCGTCACCGAGTGTTCGCTTGTGCTGCTGCAGCTTCTCGCTCACACTCTGCAGCTCCCTCATCTTGTCGTGCAGCACCAGAATCCGACGGTGGTCACTTAGGCGGGGAGCAGCTCCTCGACCGTAGGAGCATGCTTCACAGCATCGCGAATTCGTACGTACTTGTGCACCATCTTCCACACGGAAGACCAGCGCGTCCCATTCGATGTCTCCGGGAGGAGGTGCGTGTGCAGCGCTTGCTGGGCGGCGTTGTTTGGCTGACGAAGGCTCATCATCAGACGCTGAATCATATTTATCAGATCCTCAGAATCCGACAAAAATCGGACCATTGCCAAATTGAATCGGTGACTGGCACAGCCAATCAGCGGGATATCCAACTTTGTTGCCACGCTCCGATTGGTGGAGCAGTTGTCAGCGACAAGAAACTTGATCATCGACAAGTCCTTTTCGTAGACAGCCAGGATAGACTCGATGAACTCGATATGAGCATCCGCGGTTTGCCCTTCCACCATAGGAGATAGACCGATCAGTCTTTCGCACAGACCAGCTGCACCGTGGTATACCACGAACACCGCAACGAAGTGACGTGTGCCCGAGCTCCACCCGTCGAACATGATACCGAAGAACTCGCCCATCTCTTTGGCGATGGTGTTGCCCACACGATCAGCTACGCGTTGCATGTAGATCTTCAGTGTCTCCGCCGACGTCGGTTTCATGCGCACTAACTGCCTCGTTAGCTGGTTTTCCACTTCGCAGAGAGGAGGTTTCGCTCGACGATCAGGCGCAACCAGTCGTACATGTTGGTCGTCACCTCGTCCACGAAGCCGAACACCTCAAGGGAGGTCAGGTTTCGGCGCTGGAACTCGGCGTACTCGTCGCCGTGAGTGGGATGCTTGGAGTTCAGGTGCGACATCAGGTTTGTGTAGCCTGTACGCTGGGTTTGCTTGCGTGGCTGCTCGCAGATGTTGCATCGATAGAGCCCAGGCTCCACAACAGTGTAGAAGAAGCGGCGAGGTGCTGGGACGACATGGGGGAATTGAAGAATGAGCTTCTATTTCATGGTTGCGGAGATACTCGAGCTCCGAGTGAATGAATGGCAGCAGGGAATGACTGGCTGGCAACATTTGCAGGATATATTTGTATTATTCCGTCAGTATCACACTATATTATTTCTTGAAAAAACAATAATCCGTAGTATAATATAAAAAGGTAGTAATTACGGTAGTGATATTATTTTCTCGGAGGCCTGATCTCGTGGACGTGAGTCTCGTGCGGGACTTTGGCGCCTCTTTGACAGCTGAGATCTGCGGCCCCGCCTTCACGGTGCAAGTAGTCCCAGCCACGCCCCCCGTCCAGAAGCTGCCGTTCCTCTACGTGGACAAGACCGAGAAGAGCCACGTTATAGTCATTCGCGCTCCTGCTGGCAGCACGTCGGTATTTTGGAAGCCTCTTGGCGACGGCCGCCAAAGCTCGTGGGGCGGCGGGAGTCGTGACGGACGGGGCTTGTGAGTCGTGCAGGAGCTGTGCGGCATGGGCTTCCCCGCCTTCTCTCGCGGCACGTCGATGCATGGCCAGCACGGAGCTACTACTGTGTTGAAGGTTGGTGGACCTGGGGTGGTCTGGTGCGTCAGAACGACATTATTCGAGAAGATGTGAACGGTTAGTTGTTGTTCCGGTGGAACGTGCTGCTGAATTGGTGGAGAAGGCGGAGATTGTCGAGCAGCAGGACAGCAAGGTTGTAGATGCTGTTAAGAATGGAGAAGGGCTACAAAACTCATTCAAGCGCTTCCGCTCGCGACTGTAGGGTGAATACGTTAGGTGCTTGGGGAACTGGAAGAAGAAGCAAACAAATACGAGTAAGCTACATGTGCTAGCCTACGACTTCTAGAGCTCTACGCCGTGGTCATATTGTTGCCTTGACTGCTAGGACAAACCGCGGTGGACCCAATACTTGGCCTGCACACTCTTGCAAAAGCGTAAAAGCGATAAGGACAGCGCAGTCCGCTACTGTCTCGTGGGGAAATCTCGTCGTCGAAATAACTCCGCAGTGGCATTCTCCTGTGGTCGAACTCTCCAGACGCTGGAAAGTTTTGAACGGGTGCGGTTCTCATTATTCAGCAGCGCCAGTCCCCTCGCCAGAAGCAAGTTGCTAGAGAGCTTTGCGGTGTTCTTCGTCCGTGTCAATCTGCAGCAAATGAAGGTCTTCGTCGTCCGATGCAGCGGCGATGTAGCGATCTCAACTAGCGGGCTTCTGTCGAAGATACTACTACATGACGACCTGAATATACGTTCGACCAGAACTCCCGACCGTCTGGATCTCGCGGAGTGTCTCCGATAGCCCCACGCCGTCCAGTAGACACTGGCGCAGCTCCGCGGCTCATCGGACTCTGCGCCTGTACTGCAATATATAACAGCGCGTCGTCTATGAAATGAAATTAGCGGTGTTATGGGCTACGCCCGGCGCCGAGCACTGCTGCAGCCAGTGTTGGTTGGTTGTTGGTTTATGGATTTTGCTGGTTTTACAAAAACCATGGTTCAACCTGGTGGAAAAGCCAGCGCGACCAGAAGAACCTGGTCGTGACTGGTTTTCAGGGGACCAACATCAATGGGTACACTAGAAATGACAAAATGAGCACTCACTGTCTTGCATTCCAGCACAAATAGCTCATGGGCAATACATTTCTTTTATTTCATCCAGATCACTCGAACGCAATCTCTCTTTCTCATGCGGACTACTTTGCTGTCGCTCCGCACTAGCTCCATGCATGACGACGTGGTCTCGATCCTTGGCAGCGTTGAAGTAGCGTATCAAGTCGCTCGAGAAACCTCTGCCATCGTCTCGCTGATGTCTACTCGATCCTCTTCCGCTCGACTCGGAAGCGCTCAAGGAATCATCGCGCTCATACTGGTCCGACAAGCGCACGGGTCGGAAGGACATCTCCTCGCCTGAGCTGCTCTTCTGCTATACTCGATACTGCTGCTGGTAGTATCTGATGTTGGCCATCATGATGCAGACGCTATACACGGGCCCCTTGACCAGCTTGCCCAGCAGACCGTCGTTGCTGGTCACGAAGATCTGCTTGTTGACGCAGCAGCGCGGGCACGCGACGTAGCCGCAGACCGGACACGGCACGAGTTTGACGCCGCCAAAGCCACGGAGCAGCTTGTGTCGTCGCCCACGGAGGTCGGTCGCGTTGGTTTGCGGCCGCGCCGCACGTCGAGCTTGCGCGTCTGGAACTCACACGCCATCTGCGTAGCCCGCTTGGTCTCCGGCAGTCGAGATTACGCGTCATGCCGAACGTCACGTCCTCCACGACCATGGCGGTCATGGGCCTGACGAGCCAGCCGAACAGTTCGATGATGCCGAGAATGAAGATCTCCATGAGGCCGCCACTCTCTGTAGGTAAATGAAGCGCATGGACGTCATGGCGCATACCGAGTTGTGTGCGGCGAGGTCCGGGAACGCGGGCAGCGAGCACTTTGTGTGCGATACCGAGACTCCAGTGGTCGTAGCCGGCGCGCTGCACCGCCACACACACACCTTCTGCGGAGCCAAGTCTGCCGTGAGCCGGCGCGCTGCACCGGCCATACATGTCTTGCTGCTGCAGTGATGCAGCGACATCACGCCAAGCTCTGCGTGCTCCATGAGATCAAGCGCGGCACAGACAAGCGCGTCTTGGTGCGAGAAGTCCCCGCCCAGCGTGGCGAAACTCCGGCATGCTGCCGTTGCCGCACAAGCGCTGCTTGCACGGAATGTTGCGTCCAGCGCGGCGAAACCCCTGCCAACTGCTACTGCTGCACGGGCGCCGTCTGGTGGTGTTGGGTGTTGCCCTGCGGGTGAAACTCGAACGTGCTGCTGCACAGAACCACATCAGAGCACAATACAAGTGAGTTATAGTTAGCATAGGAAAACCACTGCTAATATAACGTACCGGGTTGCGAGGGTAGGACAAGTGGCAGTGCGCTGTGCTCATTGGGACCTTGAGAGCTCACTCCTCTCCTTGACGCCGCCAAATCAAGCCCCTCACGTCCCTGTAAGGATTACGCCTTACTACTCCGGTGTTCAGTTCCGTAGGTGACTTCCAAGCATGCAAGAAGGCAACGTTGAAGTTGAAGGCAATAGAAGCCCCAACCCTCTCGCCACGTCTCACTTTGGCCCTCGGCATCGTAGGACACGTCACGTTCCCCGCTGCCCAGGCTGCAGTAACGACGTCTCCATCGGAAGAGTGTGGACACGCCCGACGAGCTTATGGTTCTTCGTCGAGCACAAAATGGAACTTGATAGCGCACACCAGTTTTACATAAAACCATGCAACCATGCAAAACCAGGTCGTGCAACCAAAGAACCTGGTGCTTTGGTTTTCTGGTGGCAAAAACCATGGTTTTTCCAGCACTGCTCCAGCGCCACACACGGGATCACCCGCGATAGCAGCCCAGGAGCACACATCACGAGTGATGAGTCTCCCCAAAATGTAAACTATGCATATCTAAAGTGGAGATGGTTACTGCATCGAGCGCTTACTGTAATTCATGCATCGTGGTCTTGTCCCGTGTAGTATCAGCATCCTGAAAAATCGGTGTATCTCTACGCTGCCTCCCGAAGACCCTAGGAACGCGCGCGATCGTGGACGCTCACAATCTCCAGTTCGCGCACCACAGCGTCGTTCATGTCCTTAGCCACAGTCAACTACGGGTGCAGCTCCAGTCTTGAGAGGTCGACAAGCACCACGCAGCACATCGACTGCACCAGCCACGTGGCGAACTCTGTGACAGGGTACATAGCAGCTTGCTTAGAGGAAGCGATGAGTTTGTGTACACAAACTTCAAGTGAACGGCAGTTCACTTTAGTTCCGGTCTAAAGGAACGTTGACCAAATTAAGGTAGAATTAAGACTGAGTTATATTCTGGTTGGTGCTAAATGAGATCTAATACAAACTATAAGTTCTCTATAATTTGTTCTACATATGTAGCTATTGGTTGGCTCTGAGGGACTGTAGCCATTTCGTAGTGACGATTAGGCGGTGTGAGACACACCACCTTACCCCTTGGATGTGACCTGCCACTCTTGAGTGTAACCCCGTTACATCCTTCCACCTAGGTGCGAGTTTACCACCAATCAGAGTGGAGGGAATAGTGGTCGACACCTTTCACTCACTGTCGATCTCGTCCGACCGACAACGTTGTTTTGGTGCGCGGCTTATTTCCAGTTTGGAGTAAGAGCCCGCAGCATCTACGGTCCCCACGTCGACCTCACGAGTATGCCCGCCAAGAGCAACACTCGTGGTGCGAAAGCACCTAAGACTAAGGCTACGAAGCCGAAGTCTAAGAGAGCCGAGTCTCGCGACAAAGCCTCTTCACGCAAGGCGGATGCTGCTGCATCTGCAGAGACACATGGGTCGCCTCGCGGCCGCGCAGGGACGACTTACATAAGTGGTTATCATAGTCGATCGCCGAGTGGCTCGGGATCTGACAGGAGTGGTTTGACACCACTCCAAAGGGACGAAAGTCCCGAACGCGTCTACAACAGCGATGAAGCGCGCGAGATGGGCGCTCGGAAAGTCCGGGCGGCCCTTGCCGAAGATGCCGAGTTTCGAAAGAACTCCGGCAATGCTGACTTGCCTCCGCTGAGCGTGATGAACGCGGAGGGCCTGGACCTCAGGGAGTATTCGGCCCACCTGAAAGAGGAAAAACTCGATGGGGACGAGCTCATGGGCTCTGAGAGTCCTTCCAAGTCACCGAAGGGGTTTCCGGGTACTTCTGATTCTCCCGCTAAGAACCTCTCCTTCGCGGAGGGCTTGCGAAAGGCCGAAGCTCAAAAGACTAAGGACCGTGAGGAGGAAGAGGAGGCCGCTACGGCCAAGAAGCGCATGGCTTCGAGGTCTCCGCGTTGCGAAACGCCGGAGGCCATTGGGAAGAGTAATCCCATAAAGTACCTATTTTGTCTCCCGAGAGTGGAGAGGAAAAGAAGAGGGTACTGTCTTCGAAGAGAATCCGATGCGGTGCCAAGAGCACGCACCGAGCCGCCTCGACGCACTTGAACAAATGATTGTTCACAACGAGAACTCTCTCGTAGATACCTCAGGAAGTGTGTCCTCCAACGAGCTTCCGAGGAGGAGCAGTCAAGCCGGAGCCGGTCAATCGGCTCCCACGAGTTCTGTGAATCGGGGTAGCCCCTCCATTTCACTAAGAGCTGGCGCTTCCCGTGGAGGCGCCGCTCGCGGAGAACCCGTTCCCCATGATAGTGGGTCTCTCCGTGGCGGTCAAGCAGCGCCGGCGGAGGACGAGAACGCGTTTGAGTTCGAGTCCTCGGCGCCACAGTCGACGTAGCGCTCCGCGTTATCCGCAGGGAATCTTTCCATTTCTTTTTACGAGAAGGAGAATCGCCTTCTCGAAGAACGCGTGTGTGCGCTCGAGATGGCGATGAACATCGGCCAAGGTGGAAAGGCTGCCAGGATGGCTGGGATTGGGGGTCCCTTAAGCAACTTCTCTCTGACGTGAAGACGGAGTTCCCGAACGTCCTCGATCGGATTCAACGCCGTGTCGAGGAGATCGACCAGCTGCAAACTGATCACTATCTGTTGGCCGAGAGTCCTTCTTGTATTCGGCCCCGATATGGGACAGCGCCTTACGGCTACCCTGTCGCTCCTCGTGGCTCCGGGCGGGAGCCAGTCTTTTGTCTACCCTGCCACTTCTCGCGGAGCGCCTCAAGGGCGGCCCAGCCTTAAGGTTATCCTGCTCGTTACGGCTTTGGAGGTTATCCGGGGTATGGCCAGATGCCTTACCCAGGGCCGGCTTTCCAGGCACCACCTTATGGGGGATCTGCGCAAGCGGGTCGCCCGCACATTCCAGTGGCTCAGCCACAAACTTTGCACGAGCTGGCGGAGTCTTGTAACAACGCAAAGAGTTACGATTACGTAGGTCACCCTATTTGGTGTGACCACACTCTCCCTAAAACAGTACTCAGTACGTGAAAGTTAACCAGATATCAGTAGGTGGCTTCACAGCCAATAGATATGCATTAGACTAGGCTCTACTATATTAGATAGTGAGACCTATAGATTTACACCAGGGCGGCTTTGCCGCCGATTGCAAAAATACATTCAGTTCACCTATAACCAGTGTATTGTAAAGACCGTTATCTCTTGGAGCCTGTAAGCTTCTGTCTTACGCTCGTCCCTGTTCTTCGTATAAGAACGCTAAGGTAAACTACCTGCTTAAAAGACTCACTGAGTCTGACTAAGGCTTCCTCTACGCTACAGTCTACGGCTGCCCCGCTGCACGTCTGCTCCGCCTGGCGGTCGCTTCGAGGAAGTAAACTCGCCTGCTCAAAGCCCTGGCCCGCTCCCTGAGGAGATGCTAGATCCTGCGGATCGTGGTAGCGCTTAAGGCGACCCACCTAAAACGTTGGGTGCGTCGCCATTGACTTTGGAAGGTCAATGGTGTAAGCTGCACCATGTCGACTGAGGACCGTGAAGGGTCCGTTGAAGCGGTGCTTCAACTTGTTACTCTCGACAGATCTAACCCGGTTCAGCGGTAGGTTTATAGTGTCTAGTAGGACTAAATCCCCAACGTTAAACACGTTTAAGTTTCCCCTTCCATGCTTGTCATAGTATTCCTTTTGCTTATCTTGTGCGGACGCCATCGTGTCGCGTAGACGGTTGATAACATTCAACCTGGTGCCAATAAACTCATGCACTTGCTTTCTGAAGGAAGCTGGGTCTATGTCAGAGACCCGGGAGGAAAGTGCTTTCCGAGCCTCTCCCCACATAGGATAGAAGCATCAGTGTCGCCACGAACAGTGAGTAGCACTCGAGGGTTACGAAGCCCATTCAAATAGAATGGTGTAAACCCCGTTGATGCGTGCACCGCATTGTTGAGTGCAAACTCAACGACCGGTAGACGGACGGACCATGTGCGAGGTGTCTCTGCGCAAATGCTGCGCAGAGTGTCCTCAAGCACGCGGTTGACCCGCTCCGTCTGGCCATCCGTTTGAGGGTGGTCAGCGGTCGACATGTGTAGACGAGTCCCAATGAGTTGGAACAGCGTCTTCCAAAACGCAGCGGTAAACCGCGGGTCTCTGTCAGAGACAATGGTCTCCGGGAGGCCATGATAGCGGAACACGCCGTCAATAAACAGACGAGCGGCGTGTTCGCCCGTGACCGTACCAGGCACAGGTGCTAAATGCACCATCTTGCTCAGCCGACCAAAATTCCGGTGTTGCCGTGCCCGTCCGCTGGAAGACCAAAGATGAAGTCGAGACTCATCGACTTCCAGCAGTCCACAGGGACTGGAAGGCTCTGTAAAGGAGCCGAGGCATGACCTGCGGGTTTCACTCGATGACATGTTTCGCATGTCGTCACACAGTTGGCGACCCACGGGTACATGTGGGTCCACCAGAAAGACTGTGAGACCGACTGAAAGGTCTTCTCGCGGCCAAGATGGCCGCTGGAAGCGCGTCATGCGCCTCCTGAAGTATGTCGTACTTCAGGTCTTCATCATGAGGGACCACAACCCGAGGAGGGTCAGTGGGATCCACTTTGTAATGAAGAAGACCATCGGTCCATTCATACCGATGGAGGCGAGACCTCTGTGGTGGCGTAAGCCACTCCGGCTTGGCGTCCTTCCCAGCGGACAGGAACCGTACTAGAGGAGCGAGAGACTCGTCCTCTCGATACGCCATGCGTATCCGATCGTACAGACCTGTCGTCACTCAACTAATATGAGCTAACTCATAGTCTGGACGACGCAAGAGCGCGTCGGCAAGCACGGTAAGCTTGCCGGGCTTGTATTCAACGCGGAAGTTGTATTCCGCGAAGAATGACAGCCAACGCGCCATTCTCTGTGAGAGATGTGGCGAGTTAGTCGCCGTCCGCAAGGACGCGTGATCCGTATAGATCACAAAGGGCTTGGGGCCCAGAAGATGTACTCGGAACTTCACAAGCGCATACTTCATGGCAAGGAGTTCCTTGTCATGAACTGGGTAATTCCGTTCGGCCGCTTTGAGCTGCCTGGACTGGAACGTGATAACTCATTCGTGTCCGTCCACGTCGGTCTGCAGTAGTGCACAACCGATTGCATAATCGGAAGCGTCACAGACGATACTGAACGGCTTTGTCTCGTCTGGCAGTGCCCAGACCGGTGCTTGCTGCAGACTTGCTTTGACTTTGTCGAAAGCGTGTTGGTGACGGTGCTCCCAGCACCAGTCACAGTCCTTCTTAAGGCGATGCGACAGGGGTTTAGCCAAACCTGCATAGCCTGCGCTATAGTTTTGCTGGTAGTTGGCTAGACCCAACCACTTTCGAAGGTCTTTCTGAGACCGAGATGTTGTCCAAGCTGAGATGGCCTTCACCTTCACGGGGTCGGTCGAACACCTACGTTGCTGACAAAGCAACCGAGAACCTTGATCTCGGGAGCCGCAAATACGCACTTGTCGATGTTGGCATAGAGCTTGTTTGCTCTCATGACCTCAAACACTCGACGGAGGTGCTCAAATGCACCTCCATACCCGTCTTGCCTTGCTCGGCTCGGCTATGGACGAAGATGGCGTCAAAGTACGTCTGTGTGAACGTACGGAGCGGTTGGAATAGCTGCGTGACCAAGCGATTAAAAGTCGCTGAAGCATTTGACAACCCTTGTGGCACCACTAGCCAGTCCCGAAACATCCCGCTTGGCGGGCTTACCGCCGTCAAAGGGATGTCGCTTTGACGCATCAGGATCTGGTAGTATCCATCCACCAGATCCAAGGCACTGTAGAGTTCATAGCCTGTCATGTTGTTTAACAACATAGCCTTTCGTGGGATGGGTGTCTGTGCCGGCACTGTCGCGCTGTTCAGCTTGTTGAAAGCGTGAGCCAGACGCCACTTCCCGTTCGGCTTCCGAACGCAAAGGTGGGCGTCGAGTGCGGGGATTTCGACTCCCGCACCATGCCTGCCTTCGCCTTAGCGGCGAAGAAGTCGTCAATGACTTCACACTGCTCGCGTGGCAGTGGCCATTGTCTGGTGACACAGTACTTTGTGCCCGGCAAGAGATCAATCTCGTGCCTCACCCCGCGGTCAGGCGGGAGTTGGGACGGTGGATTCTTCGACACCACGTCCGAGAACTCCTTCAACAGAGGACACAGTGGGTCTTTCGGGTTCTTGTGTATTTCAGAGCCCAAGCGTTTTGCACGCTGGCGAGTAAACTCCTCCAGGACATCCTTGTCCATCACAGAGGAAGAGTTTAACTCCTCAGCGGGGGTCACTTGTTTTAGAAGGACCACCTTCTCAATATCACCGACCTTGAGGTCGGCTAGAAAGTCATTCATTGACATTGCTTCGAGGTTCAGAAGCTCTAACACCTCGGGCAGCGGCTCTAACGTGAGCGCGCCTGCCTTCACGCGACGGCCTGTCTCGCCTTTGAAGACATCTTCCACCGACCTTGTCGAAGGAGCCTGGGCCCTGGGCTCCAAGTCACTTGACTTGACTACAGTCTGACCTGAAGTCCGACTCGTCTTGCGGCGGCGGCGATGGTCTCGTTGACGACGACCTCGACGCGAGATTACGTTTCTCACGTCGGGTAATGCCTGCTCTAGAACATCACAAACCGCTGAGATTTCGTGTGGTACTTCGTTACCCACACAGGAAGCTCTCCCCGCGTCTTCTTCTTCAGTTATGGTCTGGGCGACCGGGTGTGGACCTAAGTTACCCACCTAGTGGGCATATCCTGATGCCGCCACTCTCGGGGTTTCCGCCACCAAGCTAGCTTTGGTGGACCCCGAGGGTCGTCCGTCTTGGCCTCGGTCTCCCGACCTATTGCAACCTCGTTTGCAGTCACTGATGGCGCACTCACCACGGCGGTGGGGCCCATAAACGCTTCGGACGCTACGGCGCCCTGGCAATCCTATCGGATTCTCCGATATCTGTCAGAGGTGGAAACATGACTCACCAATGCTCTGTCAGATACGGCGGGGCGGCTGGCACCAATGGCCTTGCCGCGCCAATCGATCCATGGCTCATGTTTCTCGAGCCATGGCATCCCTAGGATCAAGTCATACTTGTCCATCGTTAGAACGGTAAATCGTTCACGCCTATCGAAGTCTTCGAACTTGATAGCCACGCCCATGTACTGTGATTATCGTACCGTCGGCAAGCCTTACTTTGACTTGCCCGTAGCCTTTGCTCTCTCGCAGAGTATTCGTTAACTTGTCGCCATTCTTGGCGATTGTCTGGCAGCGTGCGAAGTTCTTCGACGCCCCAGAGTCGATCAAAACCCGAAAGGGGTGATCGTATCCTCGTAAATTTGCATGTACTACGAGCAGACCATCGCTGCTCTTCTCCGATTCGAGTACAAAGACTCTCAGGGGCTAGGTCTCCATGGTGCGCGCCACCCGCACACCGCTCATGAAGACTTAGGTCTTCCCCAGTAGGGCGCCCCGCCCCTACTGGTTTCCCAGTTCCCCTGGCCACGGGGTCACGGTTTCTACCAGCGGCCCTTGAGACCAACGGGTCTAGGAGGAAAGCGCCTCCGTTGTCCTCCTGCGAGGCAGGCACGTTTCATGTGCCCAAGTTACCGCATCCGAAGAATCGAATGTCTTGCTGCTCGGCCAGGCCAAGGTCCATGGGGACTGGCCCGCTAGAAGCTCCTCTCGCAGCACCTGAGGTTGGTGCGGAGCTCCCTGGCCAGGTATTCGTAAGAGTACGAGCCGGTTTGTGGCTGTACTTCTCCTGAAGCGCGATTAGAACTGCTGCGTCAAGGGTTCTAGCTTGTACCCGGAACAATTGGGTCCGAGCTGGACCGACTCGTAGGCCGTCCATGAACACAGTCACCTTGATGATTTCAGGGAGTGGGTTCCCCACAAGAGATGCAGTAAGCTCTCGCATCTCTTGTATGTACTCGTGCAGCTCGCGCCTTCCCTGTCTGCACGACAGGAAGCGCGAGCGCTGGCGATACTCATAGTTCGCCGGAAGGACGGTGGCTCTCAGCTGTTCACACAGCTAAACCCATGATGCAAAGCATCCTGGCGTTGTCGCCTCACGCGTATACACCCAGCTCTTAGCTCTACCACTAAGGTGTGAAAGAGCAAAAGTGACACGAAGTCGTTCGCTCGAGATGAGAGCTGCGTCCATGGCGAGCTCAACCTCTCTGACCCAGAAGTGGAGGTTTTCTCCTTCTTTCCCTGCATAAGGGGTCACCTTCAGCCGCAAAGGCTTGGGAGCCGGTGGTTTAGCCTCCGTGACCACAGGATGGATGGTGCCTCGCACATGGGCGATTAACCCTCGCTCGTACTCGTCGAACGCCGCGACGTGTTCGATTTGTTCGTTTGGCGTTGACGCCGCCAAACTACGGAGTGCTTCTACTCCAAAGATTCCTGCCATCTTACGAACAGACTCAAACTGTGAGTCGTTCAAATGAGGAAACTCATTTCTGTCGTCCATCTTGACTCGTGACTAGAGTCTCAAGAGGATTCGGGTAGTACAATCGCTACCTGCGTAGGCGTGGATTGACTACAAGTGCTACCAAGTGTGACGGGGCACACAGCAGCTTGCTTAGAGGAAGCGATGAGTTTGTGTATACAAACTCCAAGTGAACGGCACTTCACTTTAGTTCTGGTCTAAAGGAACGTAGACCAAATTCAGGTAGAATGAAGACTGAGTTATATTATGGTTGGTGATAAATGAGATCTATCACAAACTATAGTTTGTCCTACATATGAAGCACTTGGCGACGACCCGGGTCGTCACAAATACCTGAAGGCCTCAGCGAGATAAATATTTTTTAGAATCTAACGGACGACTGCCATTGTTAGACGCGCAGGTAGACACCTGTTACTCTAGGAAACACTATCTAACACCATGAGCACGACGAACGCACACCTCCATCCTATCCTTCTTCAAACCGAGCGAACCGCTCTATTTAATAATAAAACGACCGAGCAGTTAGTGTGACCGTTAGGTACAGGTTCATGGTACAGAGATAAGGCATAATTCGCAGTTCGAAGAACTGTGTTAGCAACCCTACAAAAGTTTGTCATTGGTGCAACTTAAAGCCCTTCACCAATGTTGCCCAATGATGCCCAACCACCGGAGTTTGTCATTGGTGCAACCTTGAACCCCTAATCTTTATTTAGGCAATGTTTGCCTAAATGAAGACGAAAAGAAGGCAATGTTCAACTTTGCAGTGTTTGCTTAAATAAATTAAAGTCACACTACACGAAGAAGCTCTGACATTTGGATAGAAACTTTATTTGGTACACACGTGCATAGTTAGACGATGCGAGTTTAATTCTCTGTCTAGCTGGCACCGGTAGTTCGAGTACATGTCCAAATCGGAATTGTCAATGCACTGTCAATCAAATTTGTTCTCATTCATCACCTTCATCATCGGTGAGCTTCGATTCTCGTCAAATATTCGGTCGACATTGTCGACTGTTGTCCTGGTTCTGTATCGGGAGTCATTGAAATCGGACGTCAAGTGGATCGCTATCGTCGGGCTTGGACTGCTGATCGCTTTCTATTTGAGATATCACGCTCTGAATTTAGGACATCAGTGACGGTAGTACATGTACCATCATGCCATCTCGTTCTCCTTCTTTACTCTCCGAGTCAAAATCCTCGTAATGATCTTTCAATTTCTGCAAACAGGATGAGATGATCTCAATCATGTCCAAGTTTCCGATTTCTAGCGCTGTTCCCAGTGTTCCTCTCGGCAGATACCTGTATGATTCACCAGAAATCTCACTAACGTGACACTCCTGACAAAATGCCGCGTGCTAAAGCAGCCGCATCCCCTCAATTATACGTACCGTCCTCTCCTGCAACAATAGAACAACAATTTTGTGTGGCCTCAGCTGCTTTCTCCTGTAAAGTTTCGATGAGCTCCTCCATGTTGTAAATCGTTCCTCTTGGGTCGCATTCTAGCAGCAACTGCACGATCTCAAAGCGTTCATCTGCCAGCTAAACGCAGAAGGCGAGGATGGTTGAAACCGTATGCAGGTACAACCAAGCAGTAGGATAGTGCGGAAGCAATACATCCGCGATATGGCTGGATCCCTTCGTACATGAAACTTCAAGGGCTTGAACGACGGCATCCCAATGCGTCGCGTTGCCATTAAAAACCTGCCACCATCTAAAACCTTTTTCAGAATCATGTAGCATTGGTCGATTACTCCGTCAACCAAAGATTCCGCCTCAACAACATCAATATTCGGCGCAAGCTCGTCGGCAGCGGCGATATCACAAAGCAGTAACGTCACTATTGGTTCATGTCTGATGATATAACAAGTTGTAACGCTGCTTGCCAGCGGGTCGTAAGCCTTTTAGTGCTCACTGCGTTCGTCTCCCAAAGTCCGTCTAGGATGTAACTGAACACGTCGTAGGCCACTCTCAAGTAGCCGGGTTTCCCTATTGATTCGTCTCAATACAATCGTCTCAACTCTCTCTCTCTTTCGGTTTTCTCAACGTTGGTGCTCCTGGTACTGCTGTCGATGCCGCAGATTGAGAAGTGAGGGACTCGCTCCCTATCGCCGGAAGACTCTCCTCGTTCACTTCGTTCTGGGCTGCACCGACGTGTGCCATACGAGGTTCTCATTGGTTTGTTCGGGTATCACGCCTGCTCAGACGGCTGTTCGCCACAAGATATCGCCCCTGCGGTTCACATCCGCTGAGACGGCGACCCTTCTCATCATTTGTCATTCGTTCGTCTCCTGCTCAGACGGCTGCTCGCCACAAGATATCCCCTTGCGGTCCACATCCGCTGATACGCGACCCTTCTCGTCATTTCGTTCGTTTTGGACTCGGCAGCCGATGGCGCCGAGTAGCCACCACCTTCTGCCAGCAACCCGATCTCGTCATTCGTTCGTTCGTCTTGGATACTGGCAGCGGATGACATTGAGCCGTCGCCACCTTCTACCAGCAACCCGTTACACGCCTTACTCCTCATCAGAGTCTTCCACGACCCTGACGGTACGGAATATGCGCTCGTATTCGTTGATCGACCGCCAACATGTGCTGTCTGACACTTCTCTTTCCGCTGCTGTGCTCCCTGCTGGTCGCAGTTCATAGTCCAGCACGTATTGCCTAGCTTTGTTGCGCCGTTGTCGTCGTCGAACCTCCACCATTCGTGCATTCTGCTGGAGTTCGTTCTCCTCACTCGCCATTGCTCCGCGACTTCGTTTTCCGCCGCTCGCTGCTTTGGCAGCTTGGGCAACCGCTGTCGTTGCTCCAGCAGTCGCTCCTGTCGTCGAGACATCAGTTTCGCATTGGACTTCGCCTTCATAGTCCAACTGCGCCTCAATGTCCGCCGCCGTTCGCTCCAAATACTGCTTCGGGGAGTGGTACGTCGTTAGGAACGACACGTGCGCTCTGATCTGCTCTCCCTGATGCTCGTTGTCTTCGCGCTCCAGGAGAAAGTTGTCGTATCCCACGTCGTCCACTATTCTCGTCGGTCCAATCCACGCGTGTACGAATTTAGACGCCTTCGGCCCTCTAGGAGGCCTAAACACCCAAACTTTGTCGCCCACGTGAAACTCCGCTTCGCTCTCGACTTTCGGTTGTAATCCCGAGCCTGTCGCTACTGTTCGCGTACTCGAACTTGTTCAGCACTCTCGTGCCCTGCTTTCAGTGCTGCCGTCAACTTACGATGGTATGCGGTTAGTTCTCCCGCCTCCGTCCCCCTCTTTTCCGGAGTAGCTCGTTAGGTGGGCGTAACCTACGACCCATCATCAGCTCGTTTGGGGATAATGTGACTGTCGAATGCCGCCCAGAGTTATAAGAATAACCGCAAAGTCTACCTATACATCCCAATCGTTCTGTTGCTCGTTGGGCATGTACGTCGACACGCAGTCCTTCCACGTACGGTGGAATCTATCCACTAAATCGATCATCTGTGGCCTGTATGGCACAGGGTTGACTTGTTCCGCTTGTAACATCAACACTAACTCCTTAATGACGGTTCCCGTCAACTCAGGAGCTCCATCCGTAAGAAGTTCTCTAAATGCGCCAAATTTCAGGACAACGCTCTCATCAAGAAGGTCGCGACGTTCGTTGCTGTATGCCGTTCCACCGTTACTGCAACAGCATATCGAGTGACATACTTGATTGCCGCGATGACATAACGTTGACCTCAGTCACTAACTGGTAGAGGACCCGCGACATAGAGAGCCCAACGGTCCCCGACATCCCCTCCACGTATGCTTCTGAGTGGTGGTACGACCTCACTTGGTCTAGCCTTGGGGCTTCCACACTCTTGACATCCTCGTACATATTGCCGCACTTCATGTTGCAAGTCAGGCCACCAGTAGACCTGTGCAACTCGTCCGAACGTATGGAAAGCTCTCAGGTGTCCAGCCCACACCGACTCATGACAATCCTTGAAAACAAGTTACCACCACGCTGGTGGCAAAAGCACTCGCCATCCGCGCTCTACTTCGATCAGCACTAACCCATATCGGGTCTCCACTTCCTTCCTCGGTACGTTCCGGCGTTCTTCAATCGCTGCACTAACCGACTTTTCGTTTGAGCTGCAGCGATGTCATCATACGTCAGCTGAAGTGTCATTCCGCTTACTCCGCTGCCGTTACTCGTCGTTTCTGGTAATTACTCGTCGTTGCGGATCCAGTAGTCGTAGACTGTACGTCTCCACCACCACGTATTGGGCCAATCTTTCGTTTCTCGTCAATGGTTGCGTCGCTAGCCGCATTCGTTGTTGATGGTGCCGTCTTGCTGTTACTTGTCGTCTTCTTCGTTGACGGCACCGTTGAACTGCCGCGTGCATCACTTCGCTTCGTTTTCGGCTCTATGCTCAGCCTAGTTGCCCGTTTCGGGTTCGTGGTCGTCGTTGGCTTCGCGTTCGCCGCCTTCCTCAACGTCTTCGGGTTACTCGACGTCGTCATCGTCTTCTCGCTACGCTTAGTCTCCTCTGCACTCGTCGTTGGTGCAGTTGTACGTGTCCTCGTTGTCGCTGTCGTTGGTCATGCCGTTCGCGTCGCTGTTACCGCTGCCATCGGTTCCGTGGCTCCCGTCGTTGCGACCGCTGACATTGGTTCCGCGGTTCCCGTTGTTGTCGCCGCTGTCATTGGTTCCGCCGTCCTCGTCGCTGTCGTCGCTGCTGGTTCCGTCGTCCTCGTAGCTTCCGTCGCTTGTCCCGTCGTCGCCGCTGTTCTCGTCGTCGTCGTAGTCTCCGTCGCCGCTGATCCCGTCGTCGATGCTGGTCGTTCTTCCGACGTCATACGCACATCTCGCACGTCGTCTGCTGCTACCGCCGAGTTCTCCGTCGTGC
The DNA here is from genome assembly GCA_012656105.1 of Phytophthora syringae. Classification (NCBI taxonomy): domain Eukaryota; phylum Oomycota; class Peronosporomycetes; order Peronosporales; family Peronosporaceae; genus Phytophthora; species Phytophthora syringae. Next base: position 182,904 of record JAAKBD010000017.1, on the reverse strand, counting down.
CGCTTTCCGCGTCTCGTGTCGTCATCTCCGTCACTGCACTCGTTGTGCGTCGTCAGCGCGCTTCTTGCCAGCTCTCGTCAGTGGTAGTTCCGCTGATTCGGCACTAGTTCTCGCCGACTTCGGCTTCTTCGCTGCATGTCCGCCCGCCAACTGGTCACTCTCGTTCCGCACGTCGGCTGCCGTTGCCGAGGCAGCTGTCTGCTGCTCGCCTACCGTCGCAGTCTGAGCGGTTCTTGTCGGTTCTTCAGTGGTTGTACCAGCAGTTCTTCTCGTACTTGTCCCCGATGGCGTACTTGTTCCTGACGGCGTACTCGTTACCGTAGCCGCTGGTATTTTAGAAACCCGCTGTCGTGAACGTCGTCGCTTACCTACCGCTGCCAATACCACAGCTACCGGCGCTCTTGAAAGTGCGTCGGCCACGACATTCGTGCTTCCTGGTCGGTACTCAACATGGAAATCAAACTCTTGGAGCGTAAGTGCCCACCGATGTAACTTGCCCGTCAGATTAGAACTCGTCATTAACCATTTTAGCGCAGCATGGTCTGTGATGATCGTGAAGTTCCTACCGTACAAGTACGGCCTGTACAACTTAATAGCCCATACGACTGCCAAACATACAAGCTCCGTAATGCCGCAATTCGCTTCCGTCGTACTATTCACCTTGCTTGCATAACTAACCGGTTGCCATCCGTTCCGTGATCCTGCATGAGACAAGCTCCAAGACCGACTTTGCTGGCGTCCGTTATCAATCGAAATGGAAGTTGAAAGTTCGGGTAGATCAGGAGAGGCTTCGTCCTTAACCCGTTCAAATGCCGACTCCTGCGCTTCCGCCCACCCCCACTCCGTACTCTTCCGCAGTAACTTGGTCATCGGGGCCATTAACGACCCGAATCCCTCAATAAATCGTCTTTAATAACCCGCTAAATGAACAAAGCGTTTAACCTCTGTTGCATCAGTTGGTTTGGGAAAATTTTGTACAGCCGACACTACCCGATCCAAAGGTCTGACACCGTCCGAACTCAATTCATGTCCGAGGTATTCCATGGTTCTCGTGGCAAATGTACACTTCTTCAATTTTAGTGTCAAGCCTGCCGCTGACAACCGCTCTAGTACGCACGCTAGTTCCAGTACGTGTCGCTCAATACCGCCACGGGTGTACACAACAATATCGTCGAGATAGACCAAACATGTAGTCCACGTAAGTCCTCTGAGCACATGATTCATCATACGTTGGATGTTGCTGGTGCATTGCTTAAACCAAATGGCATGCGCACAAAATCGAACAGTCCGCGCTTCGTCGTAAATGCTGTCTTCGCTTGGTCGCCTTTTGCTACGCGAATTTTGCCAGTACCCGCTTTTAAATCGAGCGTGGTAAATAACAAAGCGCCGCCAAGTGCTTCCAGTGTCTCGTCAATTCTAGGAAGCGGATAGACGTCTTTACGAGTCACCTTGTTTAGAGCGCGGTAATCGACGCAGAAACGCACTTCTCCGTCGTTCTTACGGACCAGCACCACGGGAAATCCCCAGGCGCCATTACCCTCCTTAATAACACCTGCACTCAACATCTTATCCACGTTCTTATCGATAACTTTGTCGTCTGTTTGCGCTTGTCGACGTCGTTTCAACAGAATCGGTGCAGAGTCACCGGTATCAATGTGATGTTCGATATCTAAAGTCATATCTGGGGGACAATCTCCTGTATTGGTAGTCAACTGTCGGTATGCCTGCAACAACTTCAGAATCAACTGTCTGCTAGCTTCGTCCTGCTCTCCGATCTTCACCTCATCAGCGTTCTACAATGGTCCGTTCTCTCCACGGATCATCTCGTCCAACCAGTCGTGAAGTCGCTCACGCTGCAACTCACCACTCATCTCGACAACTATCACATTCTCATCAACAGGAATCCACGTGCCCAATTCTTTATTCGAAGGTAATCTCACAGGTTCACCGCTGCTGTTGATCACTGGTACCCAGGCCTTACCGTGGTGTGCGGTTGTGACCGTCGCCGCCAACATCACTGGTCCTGTGCACGTCGTGGGAGGAAAATTCCCTTTTCACCGTCTTCAGCTGTCACTGCAATTTGCACAGGCGTCACTGTACTTCCGCAAAGCTCCGTCCGTCGCACCATGCGCACAGTAGCTACCCGTGCTCCATCGTTGTCGTTGTACGTCCTGAACGGGATCAGCACTGCGCGTCCGTCGTTCTTATAGCGCAGCTCATTGTGGCTAAAGTCCATCACTGCCGCCTTCTGCTGCATGAAGTCGATCCCGAGTAGGAACTCGTCCTTACACCCAGACACGATACACGCGTCGACTTCGATCCACTCGCCGTACATGCTCATCATCTTGAATCGCCAAACGCCCACCACATCTAACAAAAACCCGCCGATGCCTTCAACATAGTCAACAGGTGCCACACGCTCCACTTTGTCGCCGTACGGCAACCAATCGGTTCCCGCAATCGTGTATCTGGCGCCACTGTCCAACTTCACGCATCTCCATTCACTGTCGACATTCATCACCGCTGTCGGAAGCCCATCATTAGCCTCCGCATACGCCACGTCATCTCCGTTTCGCACCACAACATCATGCCGCTTCTGCACCAAACTCACGCGTAGTACACCGCTGTCTTTTACAGATTGTGCACCATCTTGTCGCTGTTGCTGGCGTACCTCGAGTTCCTGCATCGCTGCAGTAGCTTCCGCTGTTCGTGCCACTCCTGTTCGTCGGCAACTTGCTGCTGTGCGGCAACTACTTCTTCTTCGATTCGCGGCTTCCTCGACACCGCAATCTTGAAACGCTGTCGCTTGGCTTGCTTCCGCGCTTTGAGTCGTGCCAGCCGCATCTTCATGACGTCCGTCATCTCGACGCACTCCGACGACGTTGTGCTTAGGTCCTCAGTCGTGGTGGTGATGTCTACCGTGGTCGTCTCCGCGCCTTCTCCAGTTTCTTGCACGTCTCGATCCGCGCCTTCTCAGCTTCACGTACGTCTCGCTCATGTTGGTCGCTCGAGTCGTCCGTGTTGCTGCTCATCGTCTCGTGTTTCTCCACCGCGCACACGAATCGCACTCAGCCATCGTAGGTCGCACAGTCGCGACATACATAGCTGCTCTCTCTCTCGTTCTTCTGAGCACTGGTGTACCTCGTCCAGTACACTGCACTCGTCCTCACCAATCTTCTCGTTCTTCTTCTCGCACGCTGTCTTCACAGCGGCCGCCTGCTTCCCAGTCTTGTCTTGTTGCTCGTGGGAGATAGCCGGCGCCTTCTGCTCCAACTCGTCGTCAACCTCATCTTCCACATCTCGTACTCGTTGGGGATCACGTAACACCTACCGAACACCGTAACCCCGCTACTGTGTCCGGGCAGAGTTTTCCGCCGGCTTAGTTCTCGCCGTGTGCGTCTCCAGATAGGCGTCGTTGCGTTTCTTGGCTTCCTCGCCCGTACAGTCACGCGAAATGTGCCCATACTTACGGCACGCAAAGCACTTTGGTCCGTTAGGGCACTGATTCGCCCAGTGTCCCGCTAGTCCACACACGTAACAGCTCACAACTCCTGTGACGCTTTCTGTCGCAACACGTCTGGTGTTTGACGTACTGCTGCGCTGATTCTCCTTCTGGTTAGTCGCCGCTTCACAGCAGCTTTCGCTTTCTTGGGCTCGGCTCTGCCAGTCGACGTGTCTGTTCCTGAGTCAGCTTTCTCCCGTTTCCGTCTGGGCTTCTCGTACTTCTTAGCGGGCTTCTTTTCTGGCTTCGCCCGTTTCTTTGCAGCTGCCTTTGGCTGACTCCAATACTTCCCGTTCCACTTGTGGCCAGGCACAGCGTCCCATGTGCCGGAATATTTGTTGAACACCCCTTGCGGGTTAGGAAATAGTGCCATCCCTTGCATTTCACCACTCGCCATGGCAGATGTCATACATGTGCCTCTTATCCCGGGGATAACATTGGTTAAACCTGTTGTACCAACCATCGGAAGTAATTGCGTACTAGGTGCAATAGTCCAAGGCTGTCCAATGTTCATCATGCCCTGTGCGACAATGTCCATAGGATCATCGATCTCAGTCGCTTTCTCCACAGCTTCTTCCAACGTCCTCGGCTTCGGCTTCTGTTTCACAAGTTTATTCGTAGTCTTATCCAAACACCTGTAGAACTGTGCAAGCAACAGACGTTCATTGACTTTGTTTCTGCCGACAACGTCCCGCAAACCAGCTGCAACGTCAGCGTGCGTCTCTCCTGGCATCATAGGGCGCCCTGACTTTCAATTCCGCAGCCGACTTGTCTAGCTTCTCGCCATAACGTCTTAATAGCATCTTCTTCAAACACGACCATCGTTGCTTGCGTTCCGGAAGTCTTCGATCCAGGTCGACCCACCAATTCACTGCGTTTTCCATGAGCTTGTTGCCCAAGATGAAGTACAACGACTTGTCCGTCCAGCGTCCTCGTCCTGACTAGGCTGCTCCTTTCAAGGCGAGATCCACACGGTCGATCCAAGTTGACACTGCTACTTTCGGTGATGGAGTGAAGGTTGGTAGCTCCAGATCCTTCACACTCTTGCGAGGTATGTCAACCGTCCCGCTATCAGCGTCGTGCTGTTCAGTTTCGTGCTGCTCATGTTCGCGACGACTGTGCCGACTTCGTCGATCATCTCGCTCATGATGTCCGTGGCGACTGCGGTGCCTGTGGCGTGGCTGCGCGCTAGCCCATCCATCTTCCGAGCTGCTGCTACTGCTACTGGAGGATTCGCTGCTGGCCTCCTCGGAGTGTCGACGTCCTGGACGACGTCTGTCGTCTCCGCTGGATTCACTGCTGCTAATGTCGTCACCTAGCTCTGGTGCTCCGCTCCTCCGTGTGGCTGACGTCTCGTCGAGCCTCGGCCGTGGTGCGTGTCACGACGCGACCTGTGGCTTCTGTCCGACTGGCGTGATCGTTCGTGTTGCTGTCGTTCGCTTCGACGTCTTCGTCGTTCTACTGCGTCTCTAGTCGCCTGCGACGTCGGGACGTGTACGGTTGACCGTAGTCGTCGTGATGGTGTCGCCGGTACTGACGCGGATCTCATCGCTCGTCCGTTACCTGCTTGTTCATCCGTCATCACGTTCCGTCTCAACTTCGCCGATATTGACTCGCCGTTCGCGTTCACGATTTGTCGTGTGGTCGTCGTCCGGTTGGTCTTCCGGTTCTTCATCGTCTCGTTGCTCGTCTGGCCCGTCGTCAGCTGGTACACCGCCATCCGTTGTACCAACTTGAGCCGTCGTCGATGTCGCCGTCTGCTTCGTGGTTGGGTGCGCGTGTGCACCACGGTTCGTCGTTCCCGCCGAAATCTTCGCCATTGTAGTTGTCGTCGTAGAATTCAGCGTCGAAATGACCACCATATAACAAGTTGTAACGCTGCTTGCCAGCGGGTCTTAAGCCTTTTAGTGCTCACTGCGTTCGTCTCCCAAGGTCCGTCGTAGGATGTAACTGAACACGTCGTAGGCCACTCTCAAGTAGCCGGGTTTCCCCTATTGATTCGTCTCAATACAATCGTCTCAACTCTCTCTCTCTTTCGGTTTTCTCAACGTTGGTGCTCCTGGTACTGCTGTCGATGCCGCAGATTGAGAAGTGAGGGACTCGCTCCCTATCGCCGGAAGACTCTCGTCGTTCACTTCGTTCTGGGCTGCACCGACGTGTGCCATACGAGGTTCTCATTGGTTTGTTCGGGTATCACGCCTGCTCAGACGGCTGTTCGCTACAAGATATCGCCCCTGCGGTTCACATCCGCTGAGACGCGACCCTTCTCATCATTTGTCATTCGTTCGTCTCCTGCTCAGACGGCTGCTCGCCACAAGATATCCCCTTGCGGTCCACATCCGCTGATACGCGACCCTTCTCGTCATTTCGTTCGTTTTGGACTCGGCAGCCGATGGCGCCGAGTAGCCACCACCTTCTGCCAGCAACCCGATCTCGTCATTCGTTCGTTCGTCTTGGATACTGGCAGCGGATGACATTGAGCCATCGCCACCCTCCACCAGCAACCCGTTACAATGATAATGCTGCAAGACGAAGTTGTGGTCGTAATGAGAGAGGAGACGTCTGGAAACTCGTTACAACTCGGTCCAACCATTCGGTTTGATCTGCATCACCATCAGAAGTCATGAAAGGAAGCTCCTCGCACGGTCGTCCACTGAAATTTGTTAAACGCGTGCGTGGTATAACGCCCAAGCACAGTCGTGCTCAATGCGCTGAAGGTAGAGTGTTTCAGTAGCTTGCGTTGGGCCTGTATTTTCAATTAACACTGCGGGCACCGGCGGTATGACTATTCACCAGGGGTGTATGTGAGATCATTGACACCTGCATCACGTGAATCATGGTAACTTTCAGCCAGGCCGGTGACCGTGCTCATTTCCAGCGCACCATGGCAGCCGCGACCCTGTACGACATGTACAACCTCTGGTCCGTCTTCGTGCTGCTCCCGATCGATGCCCTCACGAACTTGCTGACGAAGGAGATCGTCGCGGCGGACAAAACCGCTATTCACGAAGTTGCAACTGGCACTTGTAACGCTTTCGTTTGGTATGTACTTCTTTCAATTGGTATATAAATTGAGATATATCTTACCGAGTTTACATTTTTGGATAATCATACCTCCACTCGGATTTCTAAATTCTAAAAATAAAGATCCTGTCTAAATTCTGAAAATAAATTTCAGAGAATACAAAAACAAGTTAGAAATTAAGCGAAAAACAAGTTGGAAATTAAGCGTAGTAGTTAAAAAAAAACTGTGCTTTGTTTGCTTAGGCAGTATTGATGTGCTTCTAAGCTACACGCACGAACGAGAGCACTCGATCATTGCCTTTCTCGCTTGCTCATTCTTGATCAAATGATCTTCATTATATTTCGATACCACCCCAATCTTCTGCATTTGTATTTCAACCATGATTCGATCACTTGCTTCCTCGCTTGCTCATTTTTGTGGCGTGATTACGTTAACCTCGGGGCTAGGGTCTTTTCCGTCTGAAGAACTTACGGTGGCTTTCCCTTTAGGTCGCTGGGTTAGACATCGACTCGCTGCCAGACATACCCTCGCAAATATCGTTGGTTTGCTTGCTGCTGCTACGCGTGCTTGCACACGCTTTCCCCGTTGGTCGTTTTATATGAAGTCACCCCCCACACACACACACCCGTTTCCATTTGAGACGGCGGCAAACAAAATGTTTTTGGCCTTTTTGGAGTTATCGAGATAATTGGCCCTAACGATCAGCCTCTTAAAATCGTACGTAAGCGAAGTTTTGAGCAACGGGCCTTTCCCAAATTCAAAATGTTTGAGGTGTATCAACGGTCTCAACTGGATCGAGACCATTCAAGAACTTACCACGACGCAGTCATGCAGAACCGCCAGTCACCCGACTCCACGCCCTCCGCTCCCCCACCTCCAGCCGCTGCGCCTTCTGCGCACCACCAGGCTGGAGCAGCAGACGACGGAGGACAACCACAGACTGCGGTCGGTGACGCCAACAACGACGTAACCTGCGACGAAGCCCTTTCGGGCACTCGAAAACTTAATTGGTAGGGAAGTGAGCTCCGGGGGACAGTGGTTAGACCTACAAAGCGTGGGAGCCAACTCGCAGCAATTTCGTGACGAACAATTTGTCACTGGGCCATTCCTAGTACAATCGTGATAAAAGCATTTACATTGCGCGTGAACCAACGCGCCCAGGCGCAGTCATTGCCCAAGCTAGCCGCGCGTAGTTCAGCTTTAGTAGCCATGTGTGCTTCTAGTACATCAAACAGCGAATCCACCGAGGTCATACCCGCGTAATGGCTCATTACGAGCGAGTAATCCGTATTTGGATCAGAGTGAGAAAGAGCGCCGGGTTGCCGAAACGCGTTTAATACGCGAACGCTTTTTGTCTACACTTTGATCGTTCTGCATTGCTTCCCCACACAGCAGCTGACGCGATCTCGACTGTCCTTAAAAAATTATGGGCATCCGATTTGGGGTCAACACCACGTGGTCGCTGCCCCTGTTGTCGTTGCTCATTCTCTAGATTGGCTTTCCCCAACGCGTCCGCACCGATCGATTCATAGCCACTGTACATCGATGGCAACCGCTGACACCGAAAAAGTTCTGTGTGTACATGTTTTTCATTGAAATGCGATCAAACGCAACCAGTGTAAAAATCTCGTCTTCCGCAAATTGACGCCCAGATAGCTGTGTGTAGTGCTTTCCATATTCTTATAAAGACACAGACATACGTCTCGATTCTCCAGGATGCCCGTGCCCGTACGGAAAGAAGTGTGGGAACATCTTTGCCAGAAGATCACCCGCAACATATCCATTGACAGTTTGTTGGATCGCTTCACCAAAAACTCTCTATTGGTCCTCTCAGCTCCGTCATTTTTGGAGTTAAGCTCAAGGTCTTACGATAGCAACACTCGTGACGCGTCAGACAACCCAATTCTCCTTTCAACAACGTTCAATTCATCGTCTTCATTTGTTACATGCCAGTCATCCGTATGTCCACGGATATTATCTTGCTCTACGCTTACTTCATCTTGTATCACACCTCCTTCGTCCCCTATATAATCCATTTAGAGCTGTGCAATGCGTTCGGACTCGATCATTTCAATTAATGCAGCGTCTTTCGGTGTCACTGAAGCGTATAGACAATTATTGAGCCTAAAGAAGTCAAACACGTCTTTGACTCGCTGGACGCGAATCTCGTGCATTTTCTTGACCTTGCTAGTTTGCTCCTCCGTGAAATCTCCTACCATAGACACACGAAACGTAGAAACTTCAGAAATTGACCGCGGCAAGAGAGACAGTGGCGGGCCCGGCGTGCAGTCGAACACAATACTATGTGAGCGAATGCATCGATGCCTTCCACCACGCATGACACGCGTCATGGCATCAATGCTAACCAGTTGCGTCATGAAGCGCTCTGGCAAAGTCAATCCTTGCGAATACTGATCGGGAGAGCACCGATACAGAACCCGTTCGAAATAGAGAACTTAGGTAGACAGCTCTTTTCGATTGACGCATTGCACGCGCTGCATACAGTAAACCATGCAGTCAAATGACCATTGTGGTATGTGTAACAGTGAAAACTTCGAGGAGAGACCAATACATCCGCCAAAAAGGTCACGCACGCGGGTGCCGTGTATTCATCTCTGAGCTTAATATGAAGTGCTGCATCAACTTCGCCGAAACTGCGTTGCATCTTCGTCATGTATCTCCAGTGAGATGCCTCTTTACGCAAGGATTCCTCCCGAAGCACTAACCGATCACAAGAGGCACAAACGCATTCGTCCAATCCTTCCGGGCCCAGCGCATGCTGAAGTCTGCTCAAAGTCTTGGCACGGTCGTCATCACTAATTGGGGCCAGCACTTTTTAGGAGCTGGATCGGGTTGCTTGGCGTCGGTATGCATGGCAGCAGCCTTCTTGGCAGCGGATCGCCGCTGAACGTACTTACGCTGGCTCAGCCGATGCCTCATTCGAAAGGCACTGGTTGGAGATTGTGTCAGACGACCATAGGTATCCACCTCAGCCAATACTGGCGCTTTCACTCCATCCGACTTCATACGGTGCTTGGCTTTTACAGCAGTCAACGCGAAAGAAGCGACGGCTCCAACATCCAGCTCACCATTTCGTTCAAATAAGGAAAGGTGATCCCCCATGGTGCGAGGATTCACCCCACCAACGCAAACATCACCACCGCTATCTCCACCATCGCATACCCCACTGCCGCGAACTCCACCACCGCGAACCCCTCCACCGCGATCGCCACAACCGCAAATCCCTACAACGTGATCCCCACCAGCACAGACGCCTCTGCCGTGAGCTCCACCAGCACAAACGCCACCGCCGTGAACCCCACAACCGTGATCCATACCAGCACCAACGCAACTACCGTGAACTCCACACACACAAACCCCTCCACCGTGGTCACCATCATCGTGAGCTCCATTGTCGGGGGCCCACAACCGGAACCTCCGGCATCGCCGCCATCGCGTACCCCACTGCCGTGATCTCCACCAGCCCAAACGCCACTGCCGTGAGCTCCACAGCCGCGAACCCCTCCACCGAGATCCCCACCAGCACAAACGCCACTGCCGTGAGCTCCACAACCGCAAACTTTGCCACCGACCCACAGAGCATTCTCCCTTTCATAGGCATCATCAAGATGCTCGAGTAGGTCATCATCCTCGCTGTCGGATCCCTCCGAGGTCATACCGCTCAAAGGTGCTTGGTGGTGAGTGGTGTCACCCCTGCGCTTCAGCGAACGTAGTACAGCAGTAGCTATAGCAAGCATATCCAGATCTTCCTCACCCTCACGTTAATCACCGCCGTCATTCTTGTCGTCACCACCTCCAGCTGGATCAGCCCCATCGCGATAAGCAGCTCTTTCCATCGCGTTGGCGACATCTAGATGCGCTAGAAGATCGTCTTCGTCCTGCTCGCCTAGTTTGGGGCGCTTTGCTGCCGCCGCCGCTGATGCTGCCCGTGCCGCCCGCTGTATTGTGCACCCAAAGCCCGTACGCTCCCGACGCGCACGCTTGCCGGTCGCCCCAGCCATCTGAGCGGTGTGCCGCAAATTCCAAAATGGCAGTGGCTAGCGGCACGTCGGAGTCAGTGGCAGCTGCAGCCTGGTCGGTCCCTCCACTTTTGGGCCCAATTCGAAGTGTCGTGCGAGGTAGGCTCTGCAGCCTGGTCGGTCCCTCCAGGTTTGAGCCCAATTCGAACTGTCGTGCGGAGCGTGCTAGGCCTAGTGAAGGCGATGAAGCCGCTGGTCGGCAGCACCCCCGCAGCTGCCCTGGTCGGTCCCTCGGCTTTTGAGCCCATTTCGAAATTTCACCTTGTGGGGTCAAGCTCCTTTCATACAAATGCCTAGTCAGAAATAAAAGCGTGAGCTCCACCTACGTGTGGCCCACACGATGAAAAGACGAAAATACCGAGATCATCTTGCCAGCAGGTGTTTGATGGTGTGTTCTACTTATAGTTGTGTAAGAATACCGGTATTTGTACATCAATCATTTTGAAAGTGCATGTAACGACAGTTCTAACGAACTGCGAACTAAGGGCGACGCCCAAAGTATCACACCAATTTGAGTTACAGTTGGCTTCTTTTCGTGACCTATGGCTAAGATGAAGATGACCAAGGCCGTTGGAGGCAAGTAGGTAGAGCGTGAACTGCGTGATGTATACCGAATAGTATGGTGGCTGATCTGTTCTTTGGCGTGGTGTGTGGTTAGAACGCAAGGTTCCGGCTCAGCGTGGAGAACGCATCATCGAGAACAAGCAAGGAAATGGTATGTATTGCATCAGAAGGACATGGCTGCTTTCTTGCGAGCTAACCTTATGATGTAATGTGCTCTGTTTCGCAGGTCTTGCTTCTGACGACAGCGCCCCGACCAGCGCCGAAGGGAGTCCCGCCGCGTCTGCCAACGCCGATGCGAGCTCTGCCACGCTTCCGCCTACTGAGGAGGAGAGCGGTGGTGGAGTGGCTCACAAAAGAAGACACTGAAGGTAAAGCGAGCGCAACCAGCGCAGCTTCGTCTTGTCTTGGCTGAGAAACGCCGCCACCGTACGTATGCGCGCACGGATACAAAACTGCTTCGTGAGCTAATGTGTTGCTACTTTGCATTCGTGCAGGCGAGGAAGTTCGCGCTATGCGTGTGCGTAATGCGGCGTACACTCAATCATGCAAGCGTTCGAAGGTTGCGAAAGGCGACAAGGACGAGGACTAAACGACGACTTCATGTGAATCTCCGCGCGACCAATTCGGGTTAGTCGCCACATTGGTAGATCAAGGAGACAAGATTGCCGCAGACAAACAGGGTCCCCATGTAGGAGAAAGTGCAAATTTACTGTCTTTCTTTATTGTTGACTTGTATAATACCAGTTTTCCCTTTAACCTTGGGCGCGTCCTACAAAATGGAGCTTCTGTCTACCTGCTGCAGCAACCAGCGCGTCGATGTTTTCATAAACAGCATTCGGGACGCAACTTCACGACGAATTTCCGCAAGACGCTCATCTGCAAACCGGTTCGTGACTTCGTTGTGCTCGCTTCGTTATAATCAACTTATACACATCTTATGTAATATACATCTTACTTATGTAGACCTCACATCAAATAGACCGTTACGCAATAGACCCTTATAAACAGCAGCGCCTCGAGCAAGACTGTAAATGCATCATAGCAGTGCACAAGGTAAAGCTCCCATCCAAAGTTTAGAGCCGCTTCGTGCAGCACACGACGTTATATTGAATGTTTAAAAGCCGTACAGAGTTGTTCCCTGACGTTTGAGAGCGTACAGGACGTCCATTCCCGTCACGGTTTTCCGGTTTCCATGTTCCGTGTACGTAACAGCATCTCGCACCAGGTTGGTCAAGTACACGCGTAGCACTGCTCGCATCTCATAGTACACAAGACGGGAGATCCGCATCACACCAGCACGACGGGCTAGCCGGCGTACAGCAGAGTTGGAGATACCTTGGATGGGGTCTCGAATGATTTTTCGGTGGCGCTCGGCCCCTATCTTGCCACGCGCTCTCATGTTTGTGCTTGTTGATGACCGAGGCAAATCCGTAAATGAGAGACAGCTATCGATGTGGAGCGTGGCTGACGTAGATATGTTGAAGCAAGCGGGATCAAACATATTTGTATGGGCATCTGAACCAATACTACCCAGCTTCAACTACACCGACTGTGCTAACGTGCTTGTAGCACGACTTGCTTATCAGGTACCCGATGCGGAATGACGAGCGCGCTGTTAGTCCCAGCGCGCAAACAAGCTCTCCAGAGTCACTTTAAGCAGATCCATGCTCTGCAACACCTCTTTGTGGTGCTGTCTGGCTGCTCGCTGGTCTGATTTGCGCAGTAGGTAAAGTTCCTTCAGAAACGGAGCATCCGTCCCTTCGTTTGGTGGGTGGAGTACGAAGCGTTCCTGCCGCCATGACAGTAATAGCTTGACGTCATGGTGTGATTCCTGAGCTGCAGGAAGACTTGACTCTGTTGATCTCGCAGAAAAACTTGAATCTGTCGCTCTCGGTTCAACGAAGCCATCGCGTACGGCAGGCAACTCCGAGGCGGCACGTCGTATTTGTACAGTGGAGGTCGCTGTGACGAGCCTCTCAATCGGTCTCTGCCGTTGCTGATTCAACATCCTTTGCACCGACCGCGTTGCATCTGAAATTTGTGTGTCGGCATGTTTCGAGGCCAAGCACATGCTACGGAACTTCCGCTTCAGACTGATTGCGCTCCGCCACTTCCATTGGGATTCTTTGGTTGCGTTGTACGCTGCTGAAACGTCTATCCACACGGGCTTCGTGGTGGGGAGGTGCTCACGTACGAGCGCCAACAGGTGTTCCATCTCGCTGCTGGAGTAGTTTGTTGACCCCTGTCGTTTGGTCATCTCCACACGCATTATATTAGCACACAGGTCACATGAGCCACACCTAGACAATACAGCAGGATCGCACTCACTTGTCGGCGACGGCGCAACTTTGGGAATGAGTCGGAGCTGTTGAACGGTCGCAAGTATGTACCCATCCTAAACAGCAACGATTAACCGACCAACGACCAAATCGAAAATCGTACTTAAAAGAAAATCGGTTCATGTTGTGAGGTACTGCGTGTCAAAGACGTGATGTACTTAGTATTTGTATTGCCTCCGATAAGTACGAGACCTTCTTCTGAAAAACGCGACATGCCAATCTGAGGGAAGTGTGCGCATGCTATCAAATACAACATCGTATGCTGCATCCTCCAACATGTTTAGCATAGAAAAACCATTTTCCTCACAGGTACGATTTTCGAGATGTCTCTTTTATCGAGAGAAAAGACACTGGCCTCTCTGTGAACAAAACAATTCAATGAAACGCAAGAAGTTCGTTCATTTTTGTTCCAAGTTGGGTCGTTGTGGCTACAACTACGTGCTTACTCGTCCGCGACCTGCTCGCCCTCGTCAACCTCGTCGTCCTGCTCACCCTCGTCGGCTTCCGCAAGCTGCTTCCGCTCGGAGAGCTCCTCGGCCTTACGATCCACGTCCTCCGCGACCTGCTCACTCTTGTCGGCCTTCTTCGGATAAAACGAAATATGCAGGTGATACGTCTATCACTAGATGTTTGTATTGGCATACACATATTTATCGTGCCCCCGACCCAATACGTCGGAATGGCCTCCGTTCCTCTCTCTCCAAGCCCTTCTCCCCGTCATCGTCCTGTCCAGCCTACTCGCTACTGCCCAAGGCACCGACAGGAGCATCTCCTTCATCAGAGCTATCCCCACCTGCTTCCGTGTCCTCAGCATTTTCAGGCACTTCAGCGAACGGGCGCCCCCCGCGCCTCGTCAACTCCTACATCAGCTGCACGACGGTTCGATTTGAGTGGGGCCAGACTTTGGGTTGGCCGTGCACGATCCGGAAATCTGGGTTCTCGCGAGTAGTCATCCGAGAGTGTCCGTGGAACAGGAGCTATCACACGTGAACCAAGTTGTAGGTAGGCATGTCGTAGATTCCAGGGTGTGAAGATGTTGAATGCATCGTACCACTGCAAACTCTTCCTCGTCTCGTCTCGTCCACGGCTCTCTGCTCTCCACGATTCTCGTCTTCTCTGAGCCCGCCAGCGTCCAACCGCGCAGTGTTCTTCCTCTACGACTATCTTGGTGCGCGCCATGTATGCTGCGTCCTTGCTCGTATGAGCAGCTCTCATAATGGCGACCCTTGGCGGGGCGGGGCGTGCCGATGGGAAGACGGTGTCGGTTTCACCTTCGCCAGTGATGTACTAACGATGTTCTGTCGTCAAACGGCATCTGTCGTCGTGGTGCAGCTCCTGAGGCGTTTGGCGAAATCTTCACTCTCACGGCGTGTTCACGACGCGCAATCATCTTTGCTCGACTCGGCAGATTCTTGAATGAGCCTCTGGAGTGGCGGGCTTCTCTCTCTGCCACCCATCAACGGGAATAAAACCAGGACGTGGTATCTTTGCGATCGGAATTAACCCTACACCTGTGCATCGAACTTTTATGAGGGATGTGCATATACTTGATTTTAGTATACTTTGGCTGTTTTAGAGCCAATCCCTGTCCAAACATGTTGTAGTACAACATGTATAGATGCTGTTAAATACAACCGTGGTCTTTGGGGGTTAAGCTAATTCTTACATTGATTAAACTGCTTGAAGTATGCAATATGCAGCACAGCTTCTCATTCGACCACTACAGCGTCTGACCAGCCCAGCTTAACTGGCTCAATCGTGCCGTGAGCTGGCATTGGGTTTTGTTGTAAAGTCGCAGGTTTCTGTACTCCTTGATATCAACGATGCAGCCGGGGGCGGGAGAAGCTCAGAGTCGCTCTGTAAATTCCACAATGTTGCAGTCAGCAAAATCGTGTCGATGTCCGTACGTCTCTCTTTGTATGGGTCACGAAATACCTACAAAGCACGAAGAATTAGTAGGGCAAAGTACAATGTTTTTTTAACGCACCTTCAGTTGATCCTCGAGGCTTTCAGGTGCATTGGTATCCACCAGATGAAGTCGAACCAGGTCCCACTGCTTGAACGTGTGATCCTAAGCCCAAAGGAATCTCATTCGAAGCACACCAGTAACCACACCAGAGCCGGTGTCAGCTTGTTCTTGTAGACGGGCTTTCAATCCTAGTAGAACATCAAGCCGTCGTCAGATCACTACATCAATACCGTTGTGCATGATCAACGCTTACCTTCCACGGTGTCCATGACGACGGTGTCTGTGCCTTCAGCATTTGCAGTTGCAGCAAGTAGTTGACTCATACGTTGGTACGGTGTCAATGTCGCTGGGCCCAACGCGTTATTCCTGTTGTTAGGCTGTGTGCCAGGAGCGGCTGCCGCAGGGGTGCCAGTCTCGTTGTCAGGCTGTACGCCAGGAGTGGCTGCCGCAGGGATGGCAGTCTCGTTATTAGGCTGGGTGTCAGGAGCGACTTCAGCACGGATGACAGTCTTGTTGTTTGACTGTGTGTCAGGAGCGACTCGGACGACTGTCTTCGGAGCGACCGTCACCGATTTTTTGAAAGCTTGACAGCTTCACGAGATTCACGGGGCTTCCCAGCCATAGTTCCAAATGGATAATGACAGACATTTTACTTTTCAATTTCTTGATGATATGTGTGAAGGCGCTTTGCTTATAGCCGAAAGGGTGCATATATATTTGCCATACAGTCAAATCGACGCGAGGGGCGTACCATCTCTTTAGCGCTAGTTCAATACGCCGCAACCGATGCGAGATTAAATAGAATATGCATGCGTACTTGGTATCTTGGCGTTGCAACGTCTAGTTGAAGGCACCCTGCACGGGTCCAATTTGTCTGGATCGGACCATCGTGCCATATTTCCAAATCGTGGAAGCAGAACTCTAACAACCTCAACCAGTATGCACGTGCATTTGCATTCGGCGTCTGCGTCGCGGTAGTGCGCGTATACTGCTTTTATCACGTCCTATGTTAAACGCATACTGTGTTGGTATGAAATACGATTTGCCAAGCTATCAGGGCACCAACACGCGGGCGGCACTTGCCTGCAGCAATATCGACGCAGGAAAGCATCTCTCTTCGTACTGTATTGGTCCGTTTTGTTTGGATTGGACCATCTAGACATATTTGCAAAGCATGGAAAGCAGAACTCTACAAACCTCAACCAACGCCACGATATGCACGACCATTTGCATTTGGCGTCTGCGTCGAGGCATCGGTATCGCGGCATGTAGACTTCTTAGAGCAATCTCATGTAGGCTTCGTAGAGCAATCTCACATCTTATGTTAAACTCAACCACTGTGTGACTACAACGTGCTTGCTCAGGCTCCGACCGTGGCGGGCAGCAATAGCCTGCAGCAATATCGACGCAGGAACGCATCTTTCGACCGGCACGCACATGGTATATTGACGTTTCAGGAACGAATTTTATTTGAATGAGCCATTGGATAGTTCATGCTATGCAATGCCAAACTTACCTTGCTCCCCTGTGGCGTCCGTATAAGGGCCGCTCAAGACGTTATGCACCTCCGTGCTTATTTCCCAATTTGCAGCGCACTGCTCACGCCCCGCATAACTCCGCTCCCCTCTTCCAACACCCACCACGGCATCCAAACATGCAAGTGCGTGAAACCTTTGCCAGAGAAGGTTTCGTCGTATTCTACCGGGCCGTGCTCGAAGCCATGATCGACGAGTGGACAGCGGCGGCGCATCAAACCCAGCCCGAGGACTGGTACACCGATTTCGTGCACGATCTGCCTGAGAATGAAGGCCCAGTCGAGGGCGACGATCTCATCAACGATGACGGCAGCGTCAAGGCTATTATTTCCGATCAACTGGCCCGTCGGCTGTCTCGCACGCTGAGGCCGGACCTTTGTTCCTACCGCCGACGCTAACAACTGGGAATTCCACAAGAAGCCAGCTGGAACGAATGACCTGCCTGCATGTCGTGATTTCGCAGCCGTGCCGCTTGGAGCCGACATTATGGACACCAGTGCTCTGGCAGGTTCCATTTTCGTCGCTACTGACAACGACACGTGCTTCTACGCGTATGGCTGGAACCACGACACGGCACTTCGCTCCAGCCGCCAGCTGATTGAAATGAACAAGGGAGACATTCTACTCATTCGCGGAGACTTCATCATGGCACCGGTCGGCTATGACACCAACCATATCTGCCTTCACGCCTTCCTCGACTCCCCTTCCTCGGTGCGTCCTCAGGATCATCACCCCGGCTTGTGAAAGAGATCGACGACACGAGGAAGACAACCGACGATCCCTTCTGCTTTGCCTGGAAGTGCCCTTTCACGGGGATGCAGTGGCCATTCGTCGTCACATGAATCGATTCCACAGAATGCGCTTTGCACGCCGAGCCCGCCTTAAACGCATGAGACGCTTAGCGGCACACTAACTGCCGAAAAGCTGCGACTAAGTTACCGCTACATATTTCAGTTCATGTGTGTAGTTTCTGTCAGCGCAGGTGACTTAATTAATTGTGAGCAATCTAATCACTGTTTACTGGGCGCGGTTCCTTTTATTCAAATCCAATAGTCGTCGTGTGCGTCCCGGTGAAGCAATCCAAGTGTGGAAATCAGCATATTATTATTTAGCAAGTTAAAAATGTACATGCACTAGTTTCTTGGCTGATCAGCGTTTACTTGGGTATCCTGTTGCTTTCATGCGCATTCCATCATTATCCGCTGGTCGTTAAGACGATCGTCATCCGTTCGCTGGCGCTTGGTTTGTTCGGCAAGGTCAAAGCATGGTATTTGACCATTCAGCTTCCGCAAGTCTGTTGCTAAACACAGCTAGCTCGGCATGTTTGGTGTCCGTCGCATGCGTTTTCTCTTCCAGACACGCGTATTTCTTCTTCTCTTCATGCACGCCTTCAATGTCCGGATACTTGTTTTATCATTACTTCCTTGAGAGCATTGTACCATGCCTCCGCTCTGGCCAATTTGTCCTGCAGATCTTCCATCTCCTCGTTGTGCTGCTGGTACAGATTCGTCAGATTCTGTTCGAGCTCCTCCCGCTTCGCAAGGTCCTTCTTGTGCTGTACTTCCAGCTTCGCGATCTCTTCCTGTAAGTCTTCAATGTTTTGTTCCTGGGTTTTGGCTTTTTTAATGCCACGCTGCTTGGTCAACAACGCCCCCTTGAGAAACGCCTTTAACTTGGCCTCCTTGGCCTCCGCGACATTTTCTTTCAGGGTTTTCGTGGGCCTACCCGCAGCACTGTCGCGCTGTTCGACCAACGCCATCTTGACAAGCGATTTAAACATGTGTTCATTTGCTCTCAGCTCTTCCACTTGACCATCGAACGAGCTGAAATTCTGCGTATTTGCAAGCCGCTCATAGTCCACTTCTTTGCCGGACTTACGTGTCACAAGACACCGCTTGGCGAGAGAGCGGCACTGGGATGGGCTGAAAAACATTCTTCGCCTGATCCGCATCTGCCCATCTGCCGACCACTGCCTTTCCAAACATCGAGCATGCTGTTCATCGCAGGTACCGCTTCTTCCAGGTCATCCAGCGAAAGGGTCTTGATCGTCATTCACCACCACGTTGCGTGTCTGCTGCGTCGTCTCGTCCTCAACAGTGTTCGTGGCCGCCGCACTTCGTGTCTCCAGAGTCGTCTCGCCTTCAACGCCGTTAGTGGTCTTGCTCGCCGTACTTCTTGTCCGCCGAGTCGTCATTCCTTCAACACCTTCAGTAGCCTTGCCCCCGCTGTTTTCTTTACCCTCGACGTATTTTGCTTTGCTGTCCTGCCATCGTCTTGCTCGCGCTTTCTTGTGCTGCTACGAGTGGACCCAGGAGACATTTGTGAGGGGTTCGACTTACTCGGTGTCTGGGATCGAGTCTTGACTGTCTCGCCGCGTTTCTTGTCGGCTCTGGCCATCTCAGCGAAGAACGGGGAGCACGTGTGTTTTTTTCAACTAACGGGCGTTTCCCAATATTCTCCTTTTTAAAGTGATAACCGGCCAAATCGAATACGATTCAAACTGGTAAACTATATCTTACACAGAGGCCGCTCAAAGCTTATACGAAACTCACGCTCGTATAGAAAGACTAAGTTAGACGAAGCCCACGTCCCTTGTGCCGAGGCCAGCTTGATTGCTCGTTATTGTAAGCCATAGTTGCTGGTAGCAACTTGCTGCAGACCGGGTTTCCAGAATGTGGTGGCTGCCCACAAAGCACCTCAAAATGTCAGTACACAGCCAAATGATAGCTCAAAGTGCGGCGAAACTTACCTTTTAATGACATTGGATGCCGCTTGCTGGTGGTGGTGGTGATGCTGCCACCTGGGTTGCTTCTGGTCGTGTTTTCAATTATCGGTTCACCGCGGCGGCGGCAAAATCATTGCTTCTTACGTACTTCTTATCAACGATTATTTGTACTTGCTGTCAATTCAAAACAATAAAGTTCATGTGTCGTTGTCGTATTCATGCATTAACCATGGTAAACAAAGCTGCATAGCCAGTTTAAATCCGATCCTTAAGCCTCCATGTCTTCGGTTGTGTGGGTCTCACTCGGTTACATCGTTTTCGTCACCATAGTCGGGAACTACCGCTGGCGTCTGACCCTGTTGCTGCCGTTGCCGCTGCTGCTGGCCCTGGTACGTGATTTCCATGCGGTAGCGAAGCTCTCGGTGGTATTCTCGACGGCGACGGAGTTCCGTGACCGCACGAACAACGCGTGGGCTTCCAGGTCTGTGAAACTCTGTGACCTGGAGAAATTATCTCTCAGCCTCTATGAGCCTCACAAAAGCAGCATATTCCGCGGAGATTGCATTTACTCTCCTGCCTGTCGCGTCATCCATTGTAGCTGCTGTCAAAAGTAAAAATGAACGTTGCAGACAGTTTGCCACTTTCTAGTTCTACAGCCAGCGATGTCGACACACAGCCGTTGCCTCCGTGAAAATGATAGGAAATCTCCCGCACGTCTCACACAGTACAGTACTGGAGAACTCTTTAAAACAGTTGCGACAGTTGAGTACGGTACATCAATTTCTTCTTCTCCATTCCGTTCATTTGTCATTTTTGGCCGGACCAGACATGGAGGGCTAAAACGACATTGTGAGCCAAATCGTGAACGCATTTCTACCGTCTGTCTATCGGTATCGGGAGCGTGGTGATATGAGGGATGCCCCTCATTTGGTCATGGTGATGAGAGGACTTCCGGGATCGGGGAAGACGACTCTGTCAAACATTATCGCTCGTTACGCTAAAGAAAAGAACGCGACAACTCTTATCTGTTCGGCGGACGACTATTTCACGCGCGACGATGGATCGTATGAGTTCCAGCCGGAATATCTGGAGCGTGCGCATGCAGAGTGGTTGGAACGATGCAGGCAAGGACTGGACCAAGCGAGAATCGATGGTCCAGACATCATCATCATCGACAACACGAATCTACGGAACCGAGACTTTGATGTGTATGCAGATCTTCCCCAGGACCACGATCGGTTGGAAGTAATTGCGTTTGAGTGCCCCCTGAACTTGGGAGCAGCGGATCAGGTGCGCCAACGTGCCAATGTAAACGGGCGTATGATACCCGACCGCAAGTGGATCCAGTGGTTGGCCATCTGGGGCAGAAACGCCATTGACGGGCGGAACACGCGGTTCATCCCCTTCGAGATCTTCATGGGCCTACCACAGTAGTCGTCGTCCTCAAGCAGAGGAAGTGATTTTCCATCCTAAGTCGTCTAATAACATTTGCGTTTTCATCTCTTTCGTCAATTCTGTGCGCGTTGGACTTGGCCAAAACTTGTGCCTCAATTTTCCTACAGGACCCGAAGTACTGGGTTAGTTGGCTACATGTACTACGACTGCAAAGCGCACGATCCAGTGTAGACCTCAAATGCAAGACGCACAGGCGATTCGGTACCGTTTCCTGGCGCTTCCAGCGACCAGCATGCCGAAGCTGACACCAAAGAGACTGATGCAAGCGCCCCGAACAACCAGCGCGCCAAAACGGACTCTGAGAAGCCCATCGTGGACACCTCCAAGAGCGACTCTGCTTCTGGTGGTTTTGTTCGGGTTCCGACTCGGCGTACGCAGATGCTGTTCAATCGTTCCTGAGAGCGAACACTTTGCGGGTGTATAAGCCCAGCCCTCCGATCACGCAGTTGTTGTCTCCAGGTGCAGTAGGCGACCTGGTCCAAGCTGGCACCATACCGCAATATGTGCGAGACGCGCCCAACGGCTTCGATAACTTGCCCCCGGCGCATCACTCGGCTCCGCCTCCTGAGTCGGCCAACAAGAACGTTTTCATCGTGGGAGTCCCTATAAACGCCGCCGACAATCGCCATAGTCCATTCGTTCAGGATGGCTACGCTGGTCTCGAAGCACTGACTCTCTTTGACGAGCTCTCCGTCCAAGATTTTCACGACCTGAGCGAACTGGTGGGTACGGACAACGACATACAAAGCCGGCAGACAATAAAAGCCGGCAGAGACATGTCCACAGTCGGGGCTCCATACAAAAACTAAATTATTTTTAGCCAATCAGAAGAGAGAACGCTTCTTTGTTTTAACGAATAACAGCAGCACCAAAATTGAATGGACGGCAATAAAATACTCCTCCGCCAAAGCAAAACCACGGTCACTTTTCAAATGGGTAAAATTCAGCGGCGTTACAGCATCAAGGAGAAACGAGAAGGCGCGCAGCTCGCCGCCCAAGTTGGCGTGGACGAAGCCGCGCGCCAGCTCCAACGACCACGCGGCACCGTGTTTGGCTGGTGGAAGCAGGCCGACCTGCTGACTGCCTTTCGCGGCAATGCACGGTCACCGACGCTCAAGGGGCAGGAGCGCAAGGAAATATTTCCTAGCGTCCCCGCCCTTGTGACGTATATGAAAGACGTCCGCAGAAACGAAAAGGTACTTTGCAAGATAACTAACTACTAGCTTGATTAATACTGACTTCTGCAATGTATTACAATGCTTAGGCACTTTCGACCCATTTAATGATCGATTATATGTGGCTTCAAGAGCCAGAATGGTGTGCGAGGTACATGTCAGAGCTCAAGAGTCCAGAACAGGCACTTGAACGAATGTGTCAGCGTATCTGCAAACGGTAAAATCTTTTTTGATGTGAAATACAAATTGTTTTATAATTTAATCCATGTTTTTATTTAAACTTAACTGTTAAGGTATGGGTTTTCATCGCAAAAACCACAAGAAACCAAAATGCCGACTGCTCAGCTGTTCGAAAAGCGAGCAGAGTTCTGTATCAAGTTTTGGAAGGAATACGGAACGTGAGACGAAAAGGAGATCTACAATGTGGACGAAACGGCAATCAACTTCGACATGCCACCAACTCGGTTTTGGGCAATTAAGGGACGCAAGGACCCCGCCCGAATTGTAAGTCTGACCAAGCACACTGGCAGAATGACGGCAGTTCTTACAATTCGGGGTGATGGTATGATATATAGGTTTTATTGTCAAACTTTGTGTGTTTTTAAGCTAGCTTTTAATGTCTTAACAGGTATGAAGTTGCCAATTTTTTCATCATTCGGGGAAACTCGGTGGCGATATTGACAAGGACGAGCTGCCAACATATCCTCCAGGCCACTACTACACTGTCCAAGACAAGGCGTGGATGGACGCTGTTGGATGGAGGTATTTTGTAGAAAAACTACTTCAATACGAGCTAGATGGTCCCGCTGCCCTTCTCCTCGATAATTTTGACTCTCATGTCTCTGAGGAGGGTCGGCGGGTTGTTGCAGAAGTGGCCAATGCTACGGTTGTTCCCCTTCCGCCTAACACAACGGCCGTTTGTCAGCCGCTAGATGTCGGCGTGATGGGGCCACTCAAGGCTAAAATTCGGTCTAAATTTCGCGGAGTTGCTGGTGGTACCGCTAAGGACAAGCGTCTTCGCGCTATCAAATCCACCATTACTGCTTGGGACGAATTAGAGGAAACAACAGTAATTCGCAGCTTTGAAAAAGCAATTTCTAGGTATCCAGAAGTAATGGTCTGATAATAGCACCTGGTTTTACACAACACATGGAAATGCTCGGTGTTTCGGCACAAAGTATCGGTTTTATTACACAAAAATAATTTAATTGCCCAATCAAATCTCTGCCTGGTTTTACTGTCGGTTGCGGTTTACTATGGAGGATACTATTCAGTCATGCCGGCTTTGTATGTCGTTGTCTGTAGTTCGTCCGAACTTCAAGACAAGTTGATGCGTCCTTATCCTGAACGGAAATCCCCGGGATTGAGCGAAATGGAATCCATCTTGAATTCACTGCTACTGCGACGTGAGGTAGCCTCGATTATTTCCCATTTCTCACCGGTTCGTCTGGCAGAGCGGTTGTTTTATACTATGTCTATGCTGCATCGTCTTCTGGAACGCCACCGTACACGGGCTACAATACTGGACGCAGCTCGTGCTAATCTCGTTCAGGATGACAGTGCGATCTCCGTTCAGGATCAACTGCAGCATCTTCAACGGGACTACGCTTTCATGAATCAGTATTACCGACATGAGCTCCAGTCACTCCACAAAGAACATGTCGAAGCGAAGGCTACCGCGGATCAGGATTTCACTCGAGCCTCCACAGAGCACCTTGAGGAAGAGGACGCGTTACTGGTAAAAGTTCGCGCCTTGGAAGCCCAATTGCAGTTCTCCCAGGGTCAAGTTTCTCGTTTGGAAAACCAAGTTCGTGAAGATGCTTTCGACGCCGACAAGATCATGACGTTTCTGAATGACCATGGGACGCAGACTCGTGGAGACTGGCCTCGGTTCCGTCACAACTAGAAAATGGAATAGCACGGATCACTCCGGACGTGTTGCAAGCACGCGGTCCTCGCACTAAGGGGGCTTGAGTTTGTAGAGAGTTCCACCTCGTTCTTGGAGGCGCCTTCGCCCTTAGCGGTGTAGTAGTTTCGCCTCCGATCTTGCGCCGGCTGCTTGGCTCGACTGCTGACTTGGGGGTTTGTCGGTAAAATGAACTCTATTTGTTGTTATCGTCTATCGGCCTCTCGGAGGCCGGCTACATGCATTTTGCTATTTTGACTTGCCTTCACTATGATGATCTTGTTTTGAACGTCCTTGACGATCTTCTGCGATCTTCTGTAGTGTGTCTGACGCAGGTCAGACACAGTCCAGAGAGTGGTACTCTTAGTGGATTCTTGCTTGCGCATCACCTGATTTGTATCTTGGTCCGACGGCTTGGTCGGTCGTTAATCACTTGAGGTTTGTATCTGGGTTCGTTCCATGTGGGTTGATCTGTCTCTCTAATTCAGACTGACCCGTTTAGAACCGCGTCGTCCAGTAATACTCCATTCAAGGATCTACCGATCAGTAAAGTCTCGTTCAGGATGTTATAGTTTGTGTGATAGCTTCAGTGTCAGTTTGAAGTCTCGATCGTGCTCTTGTCTGCCGTGCATCACGTCAGGACAGGTGGTCTCTAAGGTTTGGTTTTGCCTGAGTCGCTTGTACGCCCTTACGGGCTCAACTTGTCGTCCGGTCCTCAGTCCCCGTTCAGACTTGCACCTTTCTCGTTCAGAGTGGCAAGTCTGGGATTTCCACGTCCAGGGTTACTGAGCTGATCCGTGACTGGGCAAAAGCTCCGTCTTACTTCTTTCCACATAATATTTTCACAATACATCCTGAAACTGGCTTCTCCGTCCAGCCAATCATATCTCTTGAAAAAGTTGCTCGACGAGGTCTGAAAAATCCAGAGCTGCATCGTGTCAGTTGACTATAGTCGAGTTTAGAGCCGCCTTCCACTCACGGTTCCTCAACCCAGACATGAAGCACTGGTACCTCATGTGGGGATCCGTGCACTGTGCCGAGTCGCAAAGGCTGGAGACTAGATCCGCCCACACCTCAATGGACATGCCCCGCGAGCGCTGAGTCGTCTTTAGGCGCTATATCATCTGCAGCGGAGTTTGGCAGATGAATTGGTTGTGAAACCTGATGCGAAGCGTGTCGAAGTCATCGATTTGAGAGTACATCCACCAGTCCTCGGCTGCTTTGCCCTTCAAACACTCTCGGAACGCGCTTAGTCGCAAACTATCGTTGAGACCCTCGGTGGCACGCTCGAAAGCGTCCCAGAAAGCTGGGGCCTTCTCGACGGACGCGCCCTCGGAGTAGAATGGTTGTATTATCTTTACGGCGTTCTTGATGTGGGACGGCATGCCTCTGTTCCAGGTAACCGGAGTACTGCCCGTCGGCGTGGGGAGCCCCAAGGCGGGCTGGAACGAGTTCATCGTCTGCTGGCCGTACAATCCCGAGCCTCCCATAGGGCTGGACGCGACTAGTCCACCTGCAGAGGCGTTGTTCGTCGGGAGGTTACCGAGGAGGCCACTGTAGCAAGAGCCCGGCTGGGCAGCGTTTCCGGTGGGAGCGTTCGAAGCATAGCCCCCGTCGGCGGGAACTGGTTCGGCGTGGGTAGCGGAGTCATCCCAAGGGGAGTCATTCCGAACGTCGTCATCGCTGGCAGGTCATAGGGGTTGGTGAACACTTGGCCCGCGGCGTTCGGGACATCGCTGATCGTCACGCCCCCTAGGAAGCATAAGCCGTCCGCGGCATCTTGTTAGTAGCCCGAGATGTTCCCGGCGTGATTGGTTGTCCCGGGGGTTCCAAGGCGCCAGATTAGGTCGAGCGCTCGAGGATGCGATATGTTTGGGGGTGATACCAATATCACTCTCCCGACGGTCGCTGCGCCCAGCTTACACCTGGGGGCACAGACGAGGTCGAGGCGCCCATCGGCCCGGACAAGGTCAAGGCGTCCACCGGTCCGGCGTCCTGCATGCTTTGGCCCGCATTGGGGTTGGACGGCGCGCTACTGGGTCTCCGGGTTGGCGGGAAGAAAGCCGGAATCGGGGTTGAGGTAGTCATCGGCACGCTTGCAGTGACCAGGGCTCCAGTACTCATCATTCTGCCCGGAGGGGCTCGGGGTACGCTTGCGTTCGCGCTCGCGTTCCGGGCGGGCGTGTTGGGGAACTTTGGGTGACGCCTGCCGGTTGGGACGCCTGCGACACCCCCGCCAAGGCCCTCTCGAGCACGCCCCGTACTTCGCTCAAGCCAGTCGGGGTGCTAAAATCTGGCCCCGAGGGGTCCTGTCGAGGAGCGCCCGAACCTCGCTGGCCACTAGGGGTTCCGCTCGGGTTAGGAGACGGAGGTCTCGCGCGCGAGCCCGAGGAACGGGGTGCTCCAGACTGGGCCGGAGCGTTAGCGGAAGCGTCGTTGAATTCCGCATTCAGGTCTTGTCCTCGAGAAGTACACATATTTCCTTCTTGTCTTCGTTTTCATACGCCTTACTAGCGTCGGTTGCCTACTCTTCTGGTAGCACTTGTTCCGTTTCGACGGTCTTCTTCTTTGGAGGTTGTTCTCGAACAACACAGTCTCCACTTTACCACACACTTCTGGCCTGGAACAAGCTGTTCTTCTCAGGGTTCGTCTTGGTCACGAACGGAGCCTTCCTTAGTTCACTCTTCGCAAGTCCTTCTCAGTAACAGAATACCCCCGGTGTCCACCAAATGTCGCGTATCACCACCTTGCCTGAGGGGCAGTAGTAGGTATTCTGCGCTGTGTCGTAAGACGCGAGGAGTTGGTAGTAGTGAAGTAGTCCAGCTCGAAGCGGTAACTCAAAAGAATCAACAAAACTTGAAACCTTCTTCTGGGTTGCTTTAGACAAAGGGTAAATCCACCACTGACTACTAACTAGCCGAAGTCGGCCGCTTGCGTATCACTACGATGATACAGGTCCCGTCGGGCAGGGCGCGGTGAGCTTGTCGGAGGCTTGGGCATGACGCCCGGTCTTCGGAAGCTCTAAGAAACAGGGAATTGGCGAGCGACATCCGTCCGAGGCGTTCCCAGGCGGGCGTCGACGACGACCTCAGGGAACGCGCACAAATCATCAGGTGTCTTCTGGTCGGGGTCCATGGACCTCTACACCACGTACTCCGTCAGCGTCGGGTCGAGAGGAGGGTAAAAGCCAGGATTTAGCACCTGGCCGCCTGCCAAGGTAGCAAAATACTCAGGAGCGGGACACTACTCCGATACCCATCGACTTCGTATAAAGCAGCCCCGATGATCACATATTGAGCTGCTTCGTGACAACAAAATTATAAAGGATTGAAGAGCAATAACACATCGATTGGAGCTCGGCTATTCTATAAGATCCATCAACTAGTAGGAAGATGAGCTTGCGACGACGCCGGTTAAAACGTCCCAAAAACATGTTCTAAAACTGTTATAAAAGCACTAAAAACTGGAAAGCTTTCACAAAAGGCTGTCGGTATTAGAGCAGTTTTTAGGGAAATGTTTAAGCAATATGGTTTTCGTGCTGAGCACTGGGTTCAGTTATTAATAATTCAGAGTATTAATAGGACACTAGCGCGTTGGCACTCGTCTGCGGACTTATAGCCGTGGGCCCGCCCCTCTCTTCGCTCGCTCGGGGCGCCGCTGCGCGGCCTGCCCCACCCCGGCCTCTAAGTCCTCGACTCGGCCAGGCGTTGTGTCTGGGATTAGAAACTAACTCCGAGACAGTGTTGCCAATGCCACGTGCTAACATTTGAGCGCGCCGTATGGCGATCTCTAATAAACAAAGCAGCCGAAGCCATCCGAAATGTGTACCGGTAATGGTATGAAAATCCATCCTTTTCAGTAGTGGAAGAAAGCCAAATGGCCTTGGTTGTTTCAAATGTTGACTTGTATTTAGTATTGAAAATTACTGAAATTTTTGCATTATTAAATCATACTACGTAGTATTCGCCATAATTGGTAATATTTTAGTGCTTTTAGATCAGTTTATTGCAGTATTAGGGACGTTTGTCTCCTGACCCCTTGCGACTTTGGTGCCGGGCGAACAACTACTTGCGCTCACGAGGTACTCTGTGCTCATCACAAGTTGTGCTTCAGAACGAGGTTTCGTCTTCACAACTGCTAGCTCGGCCGTCGAAAGCACAAGAGAGGCTCCGAACGCCACACTAGAAGCTCCAGTCCCGCGTCCGTAGGCAGCACAACGCCGATGCGCCTGGTGAGTCGATGGTTGATCGATGCCGGGTGCGTGGCCGATGGGGGCTTGATGGGGCGGATTGTGCGCGAGAGCTGGTGCGAGCAACACTTATTCGTTCGCTTGTGGCATTTTCTGAAATGAGCTAGGGATGCATTGCATGCAACGGGGTGTTCTCGCGCCATCTGGGTGTGCACGACCCATCCCAGCTACCGCGCAGCAGGAGGGAACTGCTCGGAAGCACAGAAGCATGCATGTTCCCCTGGTGGTGACAACTATACGGGAGTTATAGAAGGCCACATGGTGGTTAATTTGGCCTACGGGTGGTATCCAATACATGTACGTTAGTGTCTATCAGACAAAGAGGACTAGTAGTATTCCTAATAGGTACTCGTAGTGCTCCGAAGTATAACGTTCGTGGCTAAGAGCGCGTCTGGGAGGAGCTGAAGCGATAAGAACACGTGAAGCTCAGAATCGGCACAACGCGAAGTGGCAGGTCGTTCACGACATTCTTCTTGGACATGAAGCGCAACACTGCGAGGAAAGACAGCGAAGGTTGCAACTGACGAAAAGAACTGTAGGAAAACGAGACTGCTCGTCCGCACTCGAAGAAGCTTGAAAACCTCCTTGAAGACCTTTGGATACAACTGAGCAACGAAATACACAGCACAAGCAATGAGTACACAGTTCAACACGACGAAACGAGATACGACGACCCACCTAGTTGTTTTGGCGCTGGTTGCCGCAGCGGACACCGAACGGCATGGCGATCATGATGCGGTCGATGCTTTGACTACGCAGAGGTAACCGCGCGCTATCCCAGCGTGCAGTGTCAACCGGGCGAGGCCGACTGAGCGCGTTCAGACCAGCTTTGCCAGACGGCAGCTCATCCAGCTCACCACCGAGAGCGTACACGCCATCGCTTGTGAATTCGGCAGTATCAGCCTCTCACCCCGATCTGCTTCAGGCCAGCAACACTCTCCGTGTCACTCTTGGCCAGCAGCGCCAGCGTCGCCTGCACCGAGCGCAATTCTTGCACCTCTGCAGCTGATGACGTCGTCTTCAGGATGATTTTACCTACAGCAGCCTGTCCCTGCAGCACCTGCATGTAGGGCGGTCGAGGGGTTTCCTGCACGCCGCATATCCGTGATAAACATATTTCGGGTATGGACATATTTCGGGTATCGGTCTCCACATAAAAATTCAAGTCAATAACGAAAAAAGGCTTCTGACCAATCTTTCACTAACTCCTTAACTACTCGCCAAACGCCTGTCTTGCGTACTTATGCTGAAAGGCGCGAAACCCTTCTTTCAAATAAGCCATTTCGCGCGCATCTCCGACCTCAGTGGCCAAAACAACGACCCCTCCAAGAACCCCTAATAAAAAAGAGAGTGAATACGGGCACTGAGTAAAATCGTATTTATTCGAATTTTTACTGTAATCAATCGGTAAATTACGTGGATAACTTACCGACCGTTTTTCAGCTTTTCAAAAATATAAAAACACCCCGCTCCCCCTTTCCCCATCCTCGATGCGCTCCCTGCCTATCATGTGAAGATTCGCGCGCTTGGACCGAGATAAGAAGCGGTTGGCTTGGTACGAGAAATCTGCTGCCTGTAATTGTTCAATGGGCTTCCTGACCTCCCCTACTGTGTGCCTATAGGTGCGATGAGTGTAGTTGAACCTGAAGATGAAGTGCCCGGCGTCTGGAAGACGCAACCTGTCGCCCATGAGTGGCACGACAGCTGGACCGCGTTTGAAGAGTACTTGGAGACATACCAAGCCGACACCCACCAAATCTTCCGTCTGCGCAGCTCGACGTCTGTGGAGCGACGTAACAAGGAGATCCTGAGGACCTACCCTGACGCTGGACCATCCGACGACCCGCCATTGCTGATTCCCGAACACTTCAAAGCGTTTTGGACGAAGCATAGTTGTCACTTGTGCAGCAGCAAGCGATTTTTTTTTGGCGATCAGCATGAAAACCTTATTGTCCAATCAAACGCAACATAATTGACTGCCCCCTTCAACTTTTTGCAGCAAGACAGAAAATTAATATAATTGCTACTCTACGAGCCAGGCGGCGCTTCGGGTCTGCGGAAGGAGTGAGTCTGCAGCGGTGACAAGGAGCATGCTGAGTGATGAGGACTCAAACGAGGAGGCACTGGACGAGTAGATGTTGTTCGTGTGCTGGGCTAAGAGTGTGTACGTGTTCAGAGATGTCGGTACCTAGGCCTAGTGGCCTAGTAAGCCGAAGCGGCACGCATTTGTTTGACATGAGCATTTAAAAGCTTCTACCCCCCCTCCCCGCATTTTTTGTTATACTTTAGTAGTTCTCTCCAACAGCAACGGCAACTGACGATGTGAGCTAGCGACTCGCTAGTAGCGACCCCTAAGAGGAGAGCAGCAGCCTCGGTCAAGTCAGTGTCCCCCTGCTTTTGGTCGGCCACGCTCAGCTTCCCTTTGGCAACGTCGTCGTCAAACATAAGACCTCATACATGTATTTGCACAGGGCGCAGTCACTGGCGTGCTGCTGCGAGTTCACGGGGTCCTTGCCGTTTAGCTGCAGAGCTGCCAATGCTGCTTGCGATGTGGCAGGTTTCGAATGATTGCAAATATCTTGACAAGAAAAAACCTTCACTTGCTGCTGCTGTCCGTCCTGCACCAAAATCGATGCTGCTCACGAAAAGCACTGTGAGCCAATCAGATCACAGAACGCAAATCACGACTTGCTGCAAAAACAAATTTCGCTTGCTGCTGCACAATTGCACCCCTAATGATGCCGACCTTCTGGTTTTCCTCTTGAAAAAGCACGAGCACGTGACCCATGCAAGCATCGTCTAGCCATTTGTTTCCACGCAGAGAGAGCAGCGATAGATAAGGTAAGCTCCCAAATGTAGAACGCCGTCCACCATGAAACAAAAAAGACGCCTGATTTTCTGCTTACGCTCCACAGGATCATCACATACCCCATCTGAAATCTCAGCCGGTACTGGAATGCGCTTGCTGCTGGTGTTCACTGCCCAATTCAAAGCGTCTTCTGTATCCTCGATCTGCTTCAGCGCTCGGTGCCAGCGATCCATAGCGTTGATGTCCTCGAGCTTGTATACTCCAAAGCGAGGAACCCGTACACTCACGTGTCGTCGGCAGTATCAACCGGCAAAGCTTTGCGGAATTGCCGGATGGCATTTTGCGCTTTCGTTACAAACCATTGCGGGAAAATGTAGCGATTAGTGGTTTCACACTCATCAGAAGAAAACACACCAGCAATTGCTTTCTTGGACTGCGGGATCGATCGCACCGAGAGTGTCTGCGTTTTGTTGTGGATATCATTGTAGCAGTGGTCTTCGTCGAGACTTTTCACAATATCACTCAGAGTCGGTACTGGTACCAGCGTTCCTTGAACTAACTTCGTTGCCTTCTGCTTTCCACTTGTCATGCGGCTCTTCTTTTCCGATACCTTTTGTTGCTTCCTCACTTTCGGACGTCCGCGGCTCTTTGCACTTTTGCTGATTGTAAATGAAGAAGGTTGATATCCGTCCGATGCGTCGCTCTCAGAAGCCGAGGGGTGGCGCTTAGTCAAGATACTTTGAGGCTTCCCAACGGTACTTGTAGGCATCGAGTTGGTGACTGCGGGCACAGAAGAAATAACTGTAGGCACCGATTCAGAGGATGAATGCGCTTCATCCGGAGATGCGGGTTGAGTTTGTGGTACGTCATCGGAGGAGACGAGTTCAGGAGTCGCATCAGCAGGAGCTTCGAAATCATGCGTGACCATTGCCACTGGCACGTCTGCGGCATTTTGAGTGATAGCCGACACGGATTCCATGGAAGGGAGCTCGTACGAGGATAGTGAACACTGCGAGAGCGTGCTAATCAACGGGTCTTCACGTCCCACAAACGGTGCAATCCCTTCCTTGACGATATCTTCAAACTTGTCCAAAGCCGCCAACATCTCATTGAAGACGGATGTTCCATTTCTGCTCATGATATCCGCGATTTGAGTGCCACGGCGGCAAGCCGTTGTAAACTTGGTGGTACCATTGAGGACCTGGTGTCGACTAGCTGACATCAACGACGTACGAACTTGGAATGATTTTCGCGCCAAGCACCCGTTTCTGAAGTACTTCATGAAAAACTGGGACAGCATGAAGGAGCGTTGGGCATTGTACGCTCGGTCGGACGTCCCGCATTTGGGAAACCATACCAACAACAGGTGAGGATATTATAGGATTTTCTGAATGGCACGTAGATTACTGACATGTGTAACGTTTATCAATAGACTTGAGACGTCATGGGGCCATATCAAAGACATCCTAAACCCGAAATGCCTCTCGACGAGTGTGTCGACACGCTCATTTTTTGCAGGCAGTGGCAGAGATGGAGTATAGCAGGAAAATGACTGCAGTCGGGTATATGCGTTATCAAGGTGCTGATACGGAGCTACAACAACTATCACGTGAGGTGAGCACACACGTTTACCGCCAGATTGAGAAGCAGTACTTGGTGGCGAAGGAACGGTCTACACATTACGAGATCGAGGAGGTCACACCAAGAACGTTCTTGCTGTCGAGTGGCGACGGAAAGACTTACCATGTGGATACGTCGGTACGTTGTCCATATCTGCATCTGTATTACCGTTTTCAATGTCTAATTCGTTGTCGTTTGCTATTTGTCTACACAGAAATACCGTTGCTCTTGTGTGTTCATGCGAACCACGCTTCTACCGTGTCGGCACGTGATTTACTGGAGAATGGTCAGAGGAAAGAGTGCGATTCCTATTCGACAGATTTCTCAACGTTGGAGATTGTCGTGCAAGCTGAATCAACCTGCTGAAGAGGAAGATGTTCCAGAAGATGAAGTCCTATTGACCCCTCTTTCATCGGTTCAGTGAGAGGGAAGACAAGTTGCGCGTTATTTCAAGAGGTGGTCCATTCAACGCTGCGAGCGAATTGGTATTGATGGCGTTGCACGTTGACAACAACCACTAGTGTGGAATTGTATTTGATTTCCGCACTGAACGCAAGGGAATCACTATATTTGACCCGCTACAACGGGCAAAATCGAAGTACTACGATATGTGTGAAAAGCTGCTTGGTGATCTCTTTGGGAAAATGTCCGCCAGCCTCATGATCAACAAAGCAACCATGTCATGACAACCGGACGCAACAAGCTGTGGAGTTATGGTGATTGCGTTCTTCGAGTGCTACATTCGCGATGTGGCTATGCCCCTAAGCCAAGTCCAGCGCTCTTGCGATTTCTCCGACTGCGGTACCTACTGAAGTGTCTTCCGTAGCATATCGTATAGTGGCTAGCCTTTGGCTTCATTTACACTTCACTATCAATACACACAGAGCTTTTACTGCGTACTTGTGTATCCTTAAAGCATGGCTATCTTGGCACTGTAGGCAATCTGTTAACGCGCTGCTGCTTCACGCACATTAGTCGCTTTGCGCATGCTCCAGCATCTACGGTGGTTTGACGACCTCAAATTGCCACCTCTGCGGTAGCCTCTGTCGATTGTGTCCTTACAAACCTCATCGTCTCCTCCTTGTAGCCTTGCGGGGGTTCTCAATATCCTCCATCCTCTATTATCGGTCATTGCGAGCTCCTGTAAGGCCGCCAGGCTAGACTGCGGCGTTTTCACGAAAATCCTCAAGTACTTTGTACATTCGAGCAACAGTTCACGTGATGTGAGTCACATCGTGTACAATCTTCGTGTAACATGAGGCGAATCGGACCACCAGAGTCACCAGAGCCACTCATCAAATTCTCTAAACGTAGTGAAATTTATGAAATTTACTTCAATAGAATACCCTCTTTATGCACTCGGTGCCTAGTATCAGTACCTGGCCGGGTACCCCGAACATTCGCTTAAGTACGACCCACTCAGTGCCTGCAACATTGATCATAAAAAAACAGAAGAGAAGCCGAGGAAGCAGAACACTCGGAAGAAGGTCTCAGTCGACACTTGGGTAGCGGCGCTCGCTGTTGTCAACGCCGGCATATCACTGAAAGAGGCTTCAGTGATCTACGACGTCTCGTTTTGCTCATGTTCACCTTGAAATCGTGACATTTGGCATGGAAAACGAGTCGTTTTAAACGACGTCTATCTCTGCTGCTGCATACCTCACACTTAAATTGAACATCGCCGTCGTGCCCACTCGCTGCGGCTACCGGACGGGCAACTGCCAGAACTTGCAGGCCATCAAGTGCAACGGCAAGCTGCACAAGCTCTGCGAGTTCCACCGTCGACCGCGCCGATCGATCGCCGCGCACCGTGGATGCCATGGTGTCTTCTTCAAGATTGAGCCCGAACTAGACACGGAGCTCTTCCTGCCTTCCAGTCTCGACGAGGCTCCACTCGCGCTGGGTGCGAGGAACTGTCCATCTTCTGCAGCCTCATGCCCTTCGACGCGAACTATCGAAGCCGAGATCCGCCCCTCGTCCGCACGGCCAGGCAGTATTAACTCAATAGAAACCCCTGGAAAGCCCGGGCCATGAGCACAGCCACCGCCAGCGCCGCCGACCCCATGCAGCGCCCGGACCCGGCCGACGCGGAGGCCGAAGCCCAGCGCCTCTGGGAGCGCGAGATGGTGCAAACCGTGCAGGGCCGCGGCCGCACGCGCAGCCGCTCCATCCTGGCCGACGAGGCCGCTTCAGAGCCGCCCCCGTGTCATTACTACACGGGCATGAGGCCTCGGAGTTAGTTGCCGCATTACGCTACATGTATTAGATAAGCACGATATTGTGATGTCGGTAATTATTTGAGCGTACTTAAGGGGGGATCGGTGGTACCCCATAGTTAAGGCAGTCGACCCGCAATGTATCCAGAGGGGTATCACATGCATACAAAATAAAGTGTTGTTGAAATCCTACCCGAAATATGTCCATCACGGATACCTGCAAGCGAAACTCGTCCTGATTTTGAGTCTTTGAGTTGGGCAGGTGAAGTGTTGGAAGGTGGAAGTGTTCCACCTGAAGACCCCACCAATCTTCGCACTACAATCGCCAACTGACACTCAAACACACCTGCAACTTGGATCGGATCTCCTCCTCCACGAGGAACTCCAGTCCACGCAGCACCAGCAAATACGTCGCCATCTTTGACCACTTTTGAAACACGCTGTTTACAAGAGGCAAGTCAAACAGCCGTTTCAAAATTCCCGACTCGGAATCTATGTGACCACACTACTTTTGTCCACTTAGGTACGAATGTAAAATTTCTACTCGAGAAATCGCCGGCTTTTGGAAAGATGGTGCTGCTCTCATTAGAGTGTGCGATTGTCGGCCAGGAATGCACGTTTGAGGTGACAATCGACGACGGCCAGAGGGTTTCTGCGTTGAAGGGCGCGATCAAGGCGAAGAAATTTGAGACGATCAAGGGAGAAGCAGACAAGCTGCAGCTCTTCCTGGCGAAGAAGAAGAAGGACGACACGGAGGAGGGCGAAGCGAAGAAGGAAGACGCGAAGGTCACCGGTTGGATAAACGACCGGTGACCTTCGCGTCTTCCTTCTTCGCTTCGCCCTCCTCCGTGTCGTCCTTCTTCTTCTTCATGTTTCACTCGATGAGCATGGTCGCCCGCAAGGCCTCGAGCAGATGAAGTCCACGCTGTGGCTCAAGAACGCCGAGTACTTTGGAGAGAATTTTACCCCGGGTGAGGGCCAAGTTCACGTGCTGGTGGTGGTTCCGGAGCAGGAGCCGCCGGTTAACTCCCTCCACAGATATTTTATCCGCCGTTTCGACCGATTGCAGATGGACTCAATTTGGAGATACCTCACCTTTCACGCGATGCATTGGTGTTGAATCTGTACAACGCGATAATCGAAACCAACTTTGTACTCCTTTCATCGCCCGCGGGGTCTGGGAAAACTTCGCTGTTGGCCATGTTCGCGCGTCAATATCCTGGTTTTCGTTATGTACCTATCGCGTTCGATAGTGCCACAGAAGATGCCACGACCGTTCTATTTAACCATGGGGTTGATATTCGTGGTAAAAAGTGTGTTATACCCGGAGACAAGCTGTGCGTCTTTATGATGGACGACTGCCAGCGACAGTATACAGATTTGGAGTTTTGGATTCGTCTTGTTAAGGGCTCAGCGACTTGGTTACCGATCCATGTTCGGTTCATCATATCAGCGACGCATTTGCTCGAGACAGATGCCCCTTCTAGCCCTGTTGCCTTTAACAACATTTCATGGAAGCTGACAAGAGACGACTTCTTGATCAGTGATGTGGAGGCGCATAATTTTTAAACTTGGAGAACGGATTGCCGCCAAATTTGCGATACCCCACATTTGTGGAGGTGATCATACGAGAGTGCAACGGGCACATTGGTTCATTGCGTGTTTCCATTAACACAATCTACACGCATTTTCGGAAGGCACATCCAACTGAGCACGACTTGCTGGCATATTACATGTCGGGGGCCTTTGTGGGGGTCAAATGGCACGGTGCTTCGGAAGTGATCACAGAACACCAACCCATCCCGAGCACCAAAGGTTTCTCACAATGTGTTTGGTTGGCGACCCCGCCTTTCAGCCATTGGTGCAGGAATTGGGTCTCGATGAAAAGCAATGCTTTACAAGGTTAAAGAAGGCCGGTATTGTATTTGAAGATGGCGGCTATGTGAAGTTTACATCTCCCTTGGCTGAGAGATACTACTACAAGTGGCTGTTTCCTGATCGTGGATATGTAAATCCTACATCATTGTATGAGCTGGTCCGGAAGGCGATTGGAAGTATGTCCGCTTCTATACTAAAACAGTCCGTGGCCCGCGAATATGACTTTCCCAAAAGCTGTTTTCCAGCATCAGTTTATGGCTGCTCTTGCGCTTCACACGACGAGTACGTGCTACATGTGCCTCGAGCTGTCGAGAGTGTTTCCTGCGTCATCCCGTCAACGCAGCCAGCGCATCAATGGAGAAATTGACTTCTATTTGAATGGAAGTCTTCGGTGGGGAATCGAATTGCTTGTGAATGGCGACAAGATTGGCGAGCATATGTCTCGATTCGCGGCTGGTGGGAAATATGCTGCGCTTGCAGCTAAAGAATATGTTGTCGTCGACTTCCGAGGCAACACGAGTGGGACAATTACGAACGCTGTCCGCAAACGAGGGAGGGTCACAGTTTTTTTCAAGCTGGGAGACTTCTCGTCATGTCGTTGCGTTTTCGGATCGGTTGAGGGCTCGGAGCTGATCAGTTTGGCCCGCTATGTCACTGCGGCAATTAGCAAATGCAACTTTTGCCTATTCTACCGGTGCTGTAGTACTTCGAAGTATTATTTATGGGGAAATCCGCTTTGGGGTCTTTGTTTTCTAAAAATAGTTCGGTTTACCGTGTTTTGAAACATTGCCATGTTCCTATTCCTGGAGTTGGCTTGCCAGAAGGACGTGGCAGCATGTAACCCCTTTTGCTTGGCTCTGTCAGCGACAACGGCATTTTTGCTACGGTTCAACGCCCGGGACTATCGAGACATCGTCTGCCCCGTAAGGCATCGATCAGGCAGAATTAAGCGCGGGTTTGCGGTCGCGCCGACAG
This sequence comes from Phytophthora syringae, assembly GCA_012656105.1. Lineage (NCBI taxonomy): Eukaryota > Oomycota > Peronosporomycetes > Peronosporales > Peronosporaceae > Phytophthora > Phytophthora syringae. Next base: position 144,922 of record JAAKBD010000017.1, on the reverse strand, counting down.
CTTCTGGTGGCTCCTTGGAAAAGGATGCGTTTGCGTTGATCCCTGACATTCCCCGCACGACAATGACTCCTCCACCAGAAGCAGGAGCCTCGCGAAAGAATAAGCAGCCGACCAACATGACCCCCAGCATTCCGATAAGCCAATTGATAAGACAAGACGACGCGGCTTCGTCGAGCCCGTCAAGGTGAGTGCTGATAGTCCGTTATTAAAGCGTTTTCATCTACATACTAATGCTTGAAAATGTGTACAATTATGAGCAGGGATTCGGCGCAGACTATGTCGCTTGCCGGTTCTTGCCTAGACATCACGCCGTACGGCGGTGGTGCGTTCATTTAGTAACTCACCGATACTTTGACCGCTTCATCATCGCAGCCATCGTGGCCAACTCGGTGATTCTCGGGTTATCAGATTTCTCCGTGGTGGACTCGGATCTAAACCCTGCGAGCTCGGGGAAAAGATTTCAGGACGGCGCTCTCGTCGAGGCGTATTCGTTCCAAAACCACATCGTTGAGGTTTCCGAGACTCCGTTCACGATCATTTTCACGACAGAATGCATCCTCAAAATAATCGCCATGGGGATCCAGGGGAAAGGATCGTACGGACATGATACGTGGAATGTGCTCGACTTTTTCGTTGTCGTATCAAGGTACGGAGTCAGTTTGTCCTCTGCGCAGTACTAAATTATGTGTGAGCTCACGACTCGTTCGCTTGTTATTTCCTTAGTCTCGTCGCATCTCTACCGGGGATGCCAAATGTTTCAGCTATTCGAACAATCCGAGTGCTTCGTCCACTACGGTCGCTTTCAGTCATCCCCGGAATGAGACGCCTCATTGCTGCACTACTGAAGGCGTTGCCCGCACTCGGAAACGTTGTGATTCTTCAGATTTTCGTGTTCTTCATTTTCGGGATTTTAGGCATCCAACTTTTCGGTGGCAGCATGAATCGTCGATGTCGAATAACAGCATTTCCAGTGAAACTCCCGCTGGATGATATGAACGAATCAATTTGGCCTGTTCCAAATGACTACCTTGAGGAAGTGCTTGCAAATGAAACCGCGTACTACTGCATGGACGCTCTACTACTTGACTACGAAGATGCCACAAGTGGTTTTGAAAAAGAAACATCACCGTGGAGCATTCCACAAGACTGTTTCTGGCCTGTTGACGATGATGACGAGTTTCTGTGTGCTGCAAAGGGCCAAGCAGGGAATCACGCCTGCAACATCGGCAAGACTTGTGGTTCAGACTACGACGCGTTTGGAAATCCTCGCTTTCGGCACCACAAGGCAATGGATTACGCATTGTATCGACCGAGCTTGGATTGGGGTCTCACAACATTTGACAACATTGGCCGAGCATTCTTCACCATTTTTCAGTCCATTACACAAGAAGGCTGGACTCTCATTATGTACATGGTCATGGATTCGTCGCAACCGACAATTGGAGCGGTCTTTTCGTGATTCTTATTATTTTCGCATCCTTCTTCGTGATGAACTTGACACTTGCAGTTATTTCCGAGGAGTTCAATCTCGACCAGAAACCTGGAAAGACAGCAGCTCAGAAGCGAGAAGACGAGAAAAGAGCAAAGATCGAGAGAGAAAAGGCCGACAAGATGGCTCGTGAACACTGGTTGAATGCGATTGTATCGCACAAATTGTTTGCCGCGTTTATTATGGCTGTGATTCTCGCGAACACGGCCATTTTAGCCCTCGACCACTATCCAATGCCGACCTCCATGGATGAAGATCTTGAAATCGTAAATTTCGCGCTCTCGTGCGTTTTCGTCACAGAGATGGTGTTAAAACTATTCGGACTGGGGCTTCGTCAATATTCACGCGACAGGTTCAATTTGTTTGATGCATTTATCGTGACGATGGGAATATTGGAGACTATTGCATCTCCGCCATCGTTCATGTCAAACAATCCCCTAAAAGGGAGCAGTGTCAGCGTTGCGCTCATTTCGGCTTTTTCGAGTCTTTAAGCTCGCTCGAGACTGGAGATCACTTCGTGAGCTCCTTGAAATGATTTTTCGAGCTGTTGCGAGTATTGCAAACTTTGGAGTACTTCTCTTCCTATTTATCTATATATATGCCTTGGTGGGCGTCCAGGTAACCCGGTTGTGCAATGTTTTATCAGCAAAGAAGCATATACACTAACTTCTGCGTGTTCCTGTTTGGAACAGTTCTTTGGCAACACCATGCGCTTCGACGATGACGGCTATCCAACACCGTTCACATTGCAAGAATTCTGGGATGGCACCGTAAGAAATCGTTAGTGATTCGTGTCCGTAAACAATGCCTAACGATGTTAAAACTGTTTTGAAATTAGGTTCCGCGAAACAATTTCGACACTTTGCTCTGGGCAGCTGTGACGGTTTTCCAGATCATTACGGGGAGAATTGGAACAGTATCATGTATTTTGCCATCCTCGGCAATGGCATGCTCTCATGCGTTTACTTCATCTCACTGGTGAGAATTCAGTCTTGTTAATTTTTCTTGCAAGAGCACAGTTAGTAACTTTTTTGCTGTACTCAGGTAATCTTAGGCGATTTCGTGCTAATGAATTTGTTTTTGGCGCTGCTTCTCGACAACTTCGGCGACGATGACGAAGAGCAGGTGAAGGAAAAGCAAGAAGAAACGAAAAACTTGCCCAGAAGATGTCCGTCATGAGCATGAAAGTCGTACCAGAGAGCGAACAAACATTATCCACCAGAGGAAGTTTCGTACTGGTGTCGACCGCGTTTCCGTTGGGAGCTCGCCGGCAGTCTATCATGGAACTGGACGAGGATGAAGAAGAGGAAGATGTCCGAGTAGTCAACATGGAGAATTTTGCAGATGAAGTGACACCCAGTGTACCTCTGGCCCAAACGGTCTACATAGAGCCACCCGGCCGACTCACTCTTCCGAGCCCCTCCAATAGCTCGGTTACTAAGAGCAGCCAGCAAGGCAGCGTGAGAAAGATGTCTTTACGCAACGTTGTGGTCGGTGCTCGCCAAAGTATTTTAGCGAGTTCGAGTGCGAGTTTGATATCTGCCATGCTTGGAACTGATGTCCAGCCACCTGCAGAGGACTCCGAGGAAAAAGACGAACCGAGCAGCTCGCGCGAGCCTACTACCAGCATGGAAAGTTCCCTGTTTCTTTTTCGAGTGGATTCTCGAGTGCGCACTGTTGCGTGCTTTCTGTCGGGCCATCCATGGTTTGATTCAACAGTGTTCGGCCTTATCGTGCTATCTTCCATTGCACTGGCGGTCGATAATCCTCTTGCGGACCCACAATCCGCCTTCGCTACATTCCTGAAAGGACTGGACAAAGCTTTTGCTGTGATCTTTGCGCTCGAAATGGTGATTAAGATTGTTGCGATGGGGCTCGTGTTGCACAAAGGAGCGTACTTGCGCAATAGTTGGAATGTCATCGATGGCGTCATTGTTATCTCGTCTATCATCATGCTCGTGGCGGAGTCATCTGGACAAGGCAAGAACCTCAAATCTCTGCGGTCACTTCGTGGTCTCCGAACGTTTCGCCCTTTGCGAATGATTAGCCGTCGACCCGGTCTCAAACTGGTTGTAAACGCCCTATTCGAAGCCATTCCCGAGGTGATGAACGTACTGTTCGTCTGCATGCTCTTCTTCCTCATCTTCAGCATCGTGGCTGTTAACTACCTGAAGGGCACATTTTACGCGTGCAGCGGGCAAGTGTACAATGGTTTCTCGGATGCCCAGCTAAGTTTACTTGTCACTCCAGAGCCTTGGGATGCACTTCCCGATCTCCAGCGCAGTTGGTTCGCCAGTACAACATGCGAAGGGTTCCCTACTGACACGCTGACATCGGAATATCTATGTGGATGCTGGGGAGCTGACTGGAGTGCAGTGCTGCCCCAGAACTTCAACAATGTCGGGTCCGCTATGCTGACATTCTTTGAAATTTCTACCACGGAAGGCTGGGCGGACGTGATGATGGCAGCAATTGATTCGAATGGTATCGGCATGCAACCGATTCGCGACAACAATATGATTTGGGCTCTGTTCTTCGTGCTGTTCATCATGGTTGGTAGCTTCTTCGTCGTCAACCTATTCGTTGGCGTTATCATCGACAACTTTAACCGCATGAAAGCTGCTTTGGGGGAGACTTTATGCTCACGCCAGAACAGAAGAAGTGGATCGAAGCACAAAAGGCGGCGTCTCGGGTTGGGCCGGTTCGTATTTTGAAGCCTCCTAGACACCCGCTCCGGCGCGTCTTGTTTTACCTCGTCAAAATGCAGCGCTTCGAATGGTTCATCATGATCTGCATCATCGTCAACACGTTTCTGATGGCTGCCCAGTTCTTCGGCCAATCCACCCTCCAAGGCTACATCATTAACATTATCAACGAGGTCTTCGCCGTGATTTTCACGATGGAAGCTGCGTTTAAGCTGACAGCCTTCGGGTGGGAGTACTTCGAAGACCAGTGGAACCAATTCGACTTCTTCGTGGTGCTGGGGACACTTTTGAGCGTTGTGGTGGAGCTGTTTACGGGGCTTCGGTCCGATCACTTGCCATGCTTGTTCGCGTCTTTCGAGTCACGCGCATTCTGCGGCTGGTCAAAGCGTCCAAGAGCATCCGACAGATTTTGTTGACGCTGTACATTGCTCTGCCGGGTCTCAGCAACATCACGTCCATCCTGTTTTTGATGCTGTTCATCTACTCGACCATGGGGGTTCAGATCTTCGCCAAAGTCGCTCTGACCGACAACATCGACAGCCATGCCAACTTCCAGGATTTCGGTAAAGGATTCCTCTTCCTGCTCCGTGCTGCAACGGGTGAAGCCTGGAACAGCTGCATGCACGACTTGGCGTCGAGTACACCAGGGTGTGTTGACGACCCTCCCTACGATGCAAGCATGTGCGGCTTTAACAACGTCGAAGGATGTGTACCCTTGAACGGTTGTGGGAACCCCATTGCCTACGCGTTCTTCTGTTCGTTTACGTTGCTGGTAACGTACGTCATGCTGAACCTCACGATCGCCGTTATCCTTGAGGGTTTCTCTCTTTCACACGAAGACGAGGAACCATTGTTCGAGCCCGAGATTCTTGACGAGTTCCAGACCAAGTGGGCAGATATTGACCCGAAAGCCACCGGGTTCGTCAAGGTTGACAAGATGCTGCTGCTCGTGAACCTGCTCAGGCCTCCACTGGGGAAGTTTGGCGTTCCCTTCGATATGGCTGCTTTCTTCAAGTATATGTGTAAGTTGCACGACTAAGCCTCCCAGCCATCCCCATTCTAACGCACTTGTTGTGTTTTGCAGGCCAGCTGAAAGTGCCTCTGTACGAAGACGAATACGTCCATTTCCGCGACGTTCTTCTCGCCATGACCCGGGAAATGGTCAAAGTACGTGCTTTCATGCAACAATCCTCAAACCACAAACCTTTTTTCACTTACATTGTGCCGTACCTAGCTCAACGCAGGCACCATCTCCGACATGCCAGCCGACCAGGATCTCACCAACACTGGAGCCCCCGGTGCCAAGCGCCGCATCGAGTTCGAAGCACATCAGTACTACGGCGCTCGCCGCATCCAGCGCCAAGTGGCCCAATGGCTCCGCATCAAGCGGCGACTCGAGAAGAAGTACATGGAAGAGTACAAGAACAAGATCAAAAAGCCCAGCGGCCGCCCCGAAAGCAGCGCGACGCGCGCGTGTTCACCATAGGATAGATAGGATCGTCCTCGTCGTCTCGTCCCCCTTTTTAAGACAGAAAAAACTCGCCTCTTGTTCACGAACCTTACCGACGTCCTGCACGACGCCCTCCACGCCGCTCCACGTCCTTCCTGAAGGCCCAATCCACGCGGATCGTGGCCCCCAAGATCTCCTGTCCGTCCAGCCGCTCCATGGCCGCCTTGGCGTCCTCGAAGTTCTCGAATTCCACGAGCGCGTAGCCCTTGACGAAGCCCGAGCGGCGGTCCAAGTTCAGGTGCAGGTCCTTCACCTGCGCGTCCTCCCCGAACGCGTCCATGACGTCCTCCTCCTGCGCCTCCTCGTGGACGCCCGTGACAAAGAGGAGCCATCCTTCCACGGACCGCAGCGCCGTCGAGTGGTCTCTGGACGTTGTCGACGCAGGTTTGAGCTTGTCGAACACGCCGCTCTCCGCGGGGTAGCGCGCCACGTCCATCGCCGCAGAGCCAGAGCCACGGCCCTTCACCACGCGCTTGTGGTCGCCGCGCGGCTTGTCCTCCTCCTCCTCCACGGCCATGGGCGTGTCGCTCTCGTAGTCCACTTCGTCCGCCATGTTTGGCTGCTTTTTACGTAATGAATGGAGCTACTCGAAGTAAGTACGAAACAAATGGATACATGTAGCCATGTTGTGAAAGAGTTGGGTACATGTAGCCATGTAGCCATGTTGAAAAAGGGAAAGACGTGTAGCCATGTTGAAAAAGGCAACTATTTGGGGTTCAGTTAAATACTTCCGAGGAAGCTGGCGATGGCGCCGTGGACACGAGGTCAGACGTTGTTGACGTTGGAGCGGAAGCAGTGTAAGGAACGCTGCAGAGGTTCGCCGTCGTGCAGGGCTTCGATGATCTTGGTGTCCTGGTCCTCGATGATCTCGGCCTTGGTGGCGATGTCTTCGGCGCGCTCGAAGGGGATCACGATCACGCCGTTCACGTCTCCGCGGATGATGTCGTGCTGGCGCACCACGCAGCCGGCCACGACCACGGGGCAGTTCACTTCGGCGATCGTGGTGGAGCCGAACTCGCCGTGCACCGACGTGCCCGTGGCGAACGCGGGGAAGTTCATGGTGCACAGCTCCCGCACGTCTCTCACGCGTCCGTCCGTGACGACGCCCGCCACACTGCGCGCCTTGGAGGCCGTGGCCAACAACCCTCCGAAAACAGCCGACGTGGATCTCTCCGGGGCGCTAATGACCACGACCTGGCCCATCTCGGCCGTGTCCATGTAGTCGTACGAGCCCTCGCCCGTCATGGCGCCCGTCATCGGCATCATCTTGACCGTGAGCGCCGGCCCGCAGATGTTCATGGCCAGGGGGCGTCGTACCCGCGCACCAGGTTCACGTCCAGCAAATGGCCCTGGATCTTCATGTGGGCCATGGCGTCCGCAATGACACACGTGGAGAGTTTGGCCAGCCGCAGCAGCACCTCCGACAGGTCCAGCGGCTCTCCTTCCGCCTCCAACATGTTGGACAGCAGCTGCTGCTCGGACCGTCTCAGAGCCATCGACTGGGTCGCGTCCGCTACGGTGGACGCGTACACTTCCGGAGTGGGGGCGAGGGACGCCATGCCGTCCTCTGCGGCCACTTCTGCCCCTGACTCGGTGGCTGCTGCAGTGGACGGGACCGTCGCCAAGTGGGTCACTTTCCTCTTCTTCATGTGCTTGGAGCCCGCGTGGGGCTCCGTCTTGGGCCCCGTGTACGGGTCGTAGTCCACAGGCGGCAGGTTGGGCGGAGGCTCGAGCCGCGCAAGCTGCGCTGGTTGTGCTGGAACGTGGGCATGCACTGCGACTTGAGGTGCTCCGCGAGGCGCGTGGCGTTGCTGGCGTACTGCTTGCTGCACTTCTTGCACTGGTAGCGCACCATCCCCTTGCCCTTCTGCTCGGGCTCGGGCTCCATCCGCACGAAGTAGTCGTACACGTTGCTCGGCTTGCGACCCATAGCACTGGATGTAGTTTACGGCGAAGGTTTCTCGTTTTTTAATGGAAGGGGAGGTTCGGGGCGGGCCTCCCGCGCTGCTTTTTATCGTGTCGCTTTTTATCGTATTGTTTTTTATCGTGTCGCTTTTTTGTGTATTGCTTTTTATCGTGTCGCTTTTTATCGTGTTGCTTTTTATCGTGCTTCTTTTTGTCTGCCACAAAAGCAAACAAATGGGCAGCTTCACAAAACAAAATGGGCCGCCGCCTGGATCCCAAGAAACGCGCTGCCATTCTCAAGTTCGTGCTGCACAATCGAGAGTCGCGCAAGGGGCGGGGGCAGCGAACTTGGCCCGGGTTGCTCGCGAGTTCCCGGGCCGGGATACAAGAACCGTCAAGAAAGTTTGCCGCGCTCTCCTCCCCTTGCCACCAGTGACAGCAGAGGAGCCTGACGCGCTCCGTGCAGAGGCACTTCCCGAAGAGACGAGGTTTCCCGAGTTTTCCGGCGCGTGCAGAGACTAGGCTTCCAGACATCTCGTCGTCGCAAGAGCCGGGCGATGACTGGGACTACGGAGCTGTGGATGGGAGCGAGGACTGCGTGCAGAATCTCCCCGGGGAGGTCGCTCACTTCGACGGTAGCACCGGCGGCGACTCGCCGGTGGAGACGGTGGCACACTTGATGGAGCTGCAAGAGATGGCAGCCAGTCATCTCCGGGCATGCTAGGCCCTCGCTCAGGCCTCCGCGTCCAGCAACCAAGACGTGACCTCCCACATGCGTGCCTTGGTCACTGAAGCAGCAGAGCTGGTTCGAGTGACCAATGCGAACCAGCTGGTTGAGTTGGTCACTGTAATCGACTCAGAATCTGATTCTGTTCCGCATGAGGAACTTTCTGAAAAATACGCAAACGTACGGAAAAATGAGCCGCTCTGGTGGTGTGTTTCAACCTTACGAGCAAACACATCCTGGACCAGCTCCGCGCGGCAAAAGATCGCGAGGCGGACGTGAGAGTCCTAATTAGCTGTGACCAGAAGATGCTCTCGGCGTCAACGTCCGCCATCAGATTTTTAGACGCGGCGGGCATAGCATACAAGATATGGCCGCTTCAAGGCGGGTTGCTGCACTGTAAGTGGGCTATCTTAGGGAGCCTACTGCAGTTTGGTTCCGCCAACCCGTCCAAACCTGGACTGGACGGGACCAACGTAGAGGACATATGGATGGTGCGCGGCAAATTAGGTGAGTCTTTATTGTTGTTGTTCTTCACTAATTTTGTGTTAGTTCTTCTCTAACTTTTTTGTTGTTGTTAGTTCTAAAGTACAAAGCCAGATTTGAGAAATGGTGGCGACTAGCTGAAAATTTTGAAGAACACTGGGAAATGGCTCGCTTGGCGTTGCCATCGGACCCAAACAACGCAGAAAAAACACGTACCTCGTGAGGCCCAGGTCGGCTGAATACTCTGTTGCAGCGCGAGCTCCAGAGCCCGGGGAGCATTGCATGATGGGTTCGTGCACGACCCCACGCGCACTGAACGACGATTTGTGCGCTCGACATAGGGCGATGAGAAGAAGGACCGGTACCGGTACGTGTAGGACTCCTTCCTGTACCGATCAACGGGTAGCAGGAGACAAATCGTTCTGTCGGGTACACCGAGAAGCAGAGCAACTCAGGAATCGATGTAAATGGTCACCACCGTGCACAGAAAGGAGGGAACCTGGCGCTCAATACTGTGAGCAGCACACAAGGGAATTGAATGCTGAAATCCAAGAAATCCAAGAAATGACGCAGCGGTATCAAAATGCTCAGTAACTCCAGAACATGAATAAACCGGCGAACTTCAAGTCGTGCTCCGAGTTCTCTGTGACGCTGCGTCCTTCAACACTAACAAACCTGACTCGTTATTCCGACTTCTTCTGCTTCGAGAGGTTATACGGCCGAAGGTTGTCAAGTTAACTGAGTACGTCAGTGTCAACATCGGCCAAAGCCAACTAACAAAATAGCTACACAAACAAAATGGGCACAAAATGGGCCTAACGTCTACTACCGCATAACCACACTGGTGCCCGCATTAAAAGAATCGAGCGAATCAGAACACGCTTCAACCTGATTCCAATATGACCGTGGACAATGAACTGCTGCGGCGCTTGGCCAAGCTCTCCGTGTGCGCGATCGCCGACGCGCTGGCCAAGCTCAAGACCCGGGGACACCTCGTGGACGTGAGTCTCGTGCGGGGCTTCGGCGCCCCTTTGACAGCTGAGATCTGCGGCCCCGCCTTCACAGTGCAAGTGGTTCCTGCCACGGGGCCCCTCGTCCAGAAGCTGCCGTTTCATTACGTGGACAAGACCGAGAAGGGCCACGTTGTGGTCATTAGCGCTCCTTCTAACAGCACGTCGGGGGTGTTTGGGGGCCTCTTGGCGACGGCCGCCAAAGCTCGTGGGGCGGCGGGGATCGTGACGGACGGGCGCGTGCGAGACGTGCAGGAGCTGTGCGCCGTGGGCTTCCCCGCCTTCTCTCGCGGCACGTCGGTGCATGGACAGCAGGGAGCTACTACTGTTTTACAGGTTAATGGGCCTGTGGTGGTCGGCGGCTGTGTGGTGCGTCAGAACGACATCATTCGAGGAGATGTGAACGGGGTAGTTGTCGTTCCGGTGGAACGTGCTGCTGAAGTGGCGGAGAAGGCGGAGATGATCGAGCAGCAGGACAGCAAGGTCGCAGATGCGGTTAACGAGGGGAAGGGCTACAACACTCATTCAAGCGCTTCCGCTCGCGACTGTAGGGTGAACGAAGACTTGATGTGCTTGGGGAACTGGAAAAGGAGCAAACACATACTACGTAGTACGAGTAAGCTACTACGTAGAAGTACATGTGCTAGCCTACGACTTCTAAAGCGGTCACATTGTTGCCTTGACTTCTAGGACAAACCGCGGTGGCCCCAATATTTTGGCCTGCACACTCTTGTAAAAGCGTAAACGCGACAATGACAGCGCAGTCCGCTACTGTCTCTGGGGAAATCTCGTCGTCGAAATAGATCCGCAGTGGCATTTTCCTGTGGTCGAACTCTCCAGACGCTGGAAAAGCTTGAACGGGTGCGGCTTCTCATTATTCAACAGCCTCGCCAGCACCAAGTTGTAGAGTGTTTGCGGTGTTCTTCGTCCGTGTCGATCTTCAGCAAATTAAGGTCTTCGTTCTCCCACGCTCCTCCAATGCAACGATCTCAACCAGCGGGCTTCTGTCGAAGATACTACTGCATGACGACCTGAAGATACCGTTCGACCAGCACTCCCTCCGAGACCTTCTGGAGCTCGCGGAGTGTCTCCGATAGCCCCACACCGTCCAGCAGACACTGCCGCAGCTCCGCGGCGCTCTGCGGACTCTGTGCCTGTACTGCGATATATTGCAGCGCATCGTCTAGCAATGCACGCGAGTCGTGGACGCTCACAATCTCCAGTTCGCGCACCACAACGGCGTTCATGTCCATAGCCACAGTCGACTGCGGGAGCAGCTGCAGTCTTGAACGGTCGACAAGCACCACGCAGCCCATCGACTGCACCAGCGATGTGGCGAACTCAGCCGACGCTTCGGAGCCGATGAGATCCACAACGGCGTCCAGTGCCAACTCAGCGTGGCTCACGGCTGCAGGCTGATAAATATCTATTCGGGTGACGGAGGCATGCTGCGCTCGCAGTCCATCGCTGCTGTTGGTTGTGCTGAACACGTGCACATACTGCGCGTCTAGCCGCACACTTTGGTGCAGATACCGTACCAGCAGGTTCGTGAGGATCATTGCTGGTCCGTCACACAAGATCCCAATTCTGCTGGAGTTTCGTCGTTGCAATTCGCTGACGATGGAAAGCACCACGGACATGTCGTCCGCCAAAGTGCTAGATCGTCGGGGACGACAGTTGGGACCACGCACAAGTTGGCGATTGGCAGCACAATGTACTTGGCAAGTGACCCACTGGACGCACTCACACCAACACATGAAGCGGTGCTCTGTGAATTGTGGAGAGAAGAATCAGCGGCAGTATCGTGCTGTTCTTCTGCTTGTATCGGCGAAGCGCCGGTAATATACGGTGACGCCACGACTTTATCAAGCAACTTGACTATGCTCTCCGTCATAGTCACATCAGCTTGTATCTCGCTGACAACACCGACGAAGGACCTGCCCAACACTCCGTTCTTGCCCAGGATTTCTCCTCGACACGTCTGCGCGTCAAAGAGCGACGCTGCAGCTCGCAGCACTCGCACTTTGGCTTCTCCTCTCTCGACCACATCACACGCCACACGACTGAGTGCCACGAAAGACGAGTCTTCACTACAGCGACACGTCGCTCGCAGCGCCGTCATCTCCACCGCCAAAGTGTCGAGTTTGCTGCCATCCTGTCCAGCCACCAATGAGCCCAGCAGCAGCTGCAGCTCCTCTCTCTTGGGAGCAGTGAACTGCTCGTTCAGCGCCTCCAAGAACTCCCTAAAGCCGGACTTGTCGATGAGATCCACGGGCAGCTGCTCCTGCGCGAGCCACCGAGCCAGCGCGAGTCGGGCGTCTCCGGCCTTGAGCAGCGCGTCGTCCGCCGGCTGCCTGGCCGCCGTCTTCTCCTGCTGCGCGCCTGGTTCTGGACGCCAAGACGCTGGGCGACGCCTGATTGCGCTGCTCCAGCAGCTGCAGCAACGCGCCCGCGTGGTGCCGCTCCAGGTGCCGCGTGAGGTTGTGCGTCTTGTCCTTGAGCTTCGCCGCGCACAAAGACACACGCGCGAGGTGGCGTCCTCCGCTGCCAGTGACGGGTACAAATCTCGGATATCCACGGCTTGGAGGCGCGTTACCGTCTCCACCTCCGTCTCGTCCGCCATGGCCAAAAGTGCAAGTGACACCTTTCACAATGCCGCGCAAATAAGAAATCAGTGTCAAAATGAGATGGGTACATTCATGTAGTATACACAGGTGTACACTTATGAGATAGGTACATTCGTGTATTCAACACGAATCGTTCACTTCAACTTCCGCCCATTCGCCCCATGAAGAAGCTCCTGGGCGGCCTCTTCGCGCGCTCCCCGTTCACTGAGAGTCCGCGGGCGGCCGCCACGCCCCTGCTGCGCTCCCGTCTCCGTTAAGCGATGGGGCGCGTTCCTGCTGCCGTCGGTGCCGCCGTCCGCCGCCGATCAAATGCGGTTATTTATATACTTTACAACTTGAAGTACTTGAGTAACTAAGATTTTGGTTTTATATAAATTCTTGCAGGTGGCACTAAGCCAGTTAGACGCGGCCATGCGCGGCCTCGTTGCACACGTCAAGGTGGTGATTGCAGGTTCCGCAGACGGCGAAGAGCTGCAGAAGCTCGTGCAGTTCGCGGAGACGGTGCACTCGTTGCAGCACCATTCGTGTGGGTACATTTTTATTTACCGGTATAGACAAATTGATGGAGGTCTTTTGTTTTTTTACTTTTTACATTTGTTTTGCAGGCGAACCTTCGGTGGAGAGGTTAACGAGCTACTTTTCCTGGCCCGAGGGGATTTTCTTCTGTGAACAGACGGCGTTCCCGTCGCTGGTGTTGGATTTGATGTCCAAGATGCGAGCAATGCGGAGGGGTGGTGGGACAGTCAGTGGACGTTTGGAGGACGAGTGCGGAGAAACTGTTACTGTGCGTTTTGCGCAGCTGGTGCCTGTGCTTCAGCTTGTGATGACTATCGTCATATGCTATTGCAGCAAATGAGACGCTGATAGATACATTTCGGTGTGAGTTACCGAACCTACTTGCTCTGACTGTAGAGGAGTATGCAGCTTCTCACGAATGTTCTGCACATACACACGAGCGCTTACGAAAATTTCGTTTTTCTTGAGCCTAAACCTCGTTTGCTGGTACTGCTGCTGACGAAGTTACCGTTTACAGCGTTCTATGACGCCCAAGTCATTATCTTGCGCATCGTCGAGTACGTGTGTTGCTCATTTCAAGTCGAAAATTTACGCATACATGTGAGCATACATTGGCATCGATTGCACCACGTGTTGCGCATACTCCATACGCATCGCCATGAGAAACTCTGGTTCCACCACATCTGCCATCAACTCGTATCGCTCCATCATCTCCTCTGCATGACCATCATCCGGCTGGAGCAAGAAATCATCAACCTTGATTATCTTGAAAGGTTCGGGAAAGAATGACAGAGGAAGTGGGGCTAACTCCGTTCGTATCAGTACGGCTGCCTCGATAAATCTGAACGCGTTCTTTGGATACTGCAACGTAACTTGGGTCAGAACGTGCTCGTCGCTGAACCAAGAGAAATGTCAGTTGTCGTTCAAATCCGTCAACAAACTCAGCGGATAGCAGTTGAGAGGCGCCTTCATACTGCAGCTCACAAGTTGACCCATCCAACAAGAAGTCTCCTCGGCCCAACAGCTTATTCAAATGCTGCTGTAAGTACGCCATGTACCCAACCCTTTCACTCTGAGTTGAATTTGGTTGAGATATCCAGTTAGCCGTCGGTCTTCCACCCGTCCTATTCAACAGAACGGCAGTGTCGAGGCAGACGGAGACTTGGTCGAAGGTAGCGAGGTCGAGTTGATCGAGGACGAGGTTGACGAGGTTGGTCGAAGTCGGCGAAGGCACTTGTGGGGTACGGGGCAAATTGAATTCTGATTGAATAACACATGCAAATGCAAGAGCTGACTAAGCTATGGACGCTCTCCGCACTCGTTGGTGGCTACACAGTAACTTCGAAGGGGAAACCGTCATGGAACCGCGTTTAGCGTGAATGGAGATGGTCGTGGTAGGCTCCAATATAAATTCCCAGTCTCACGCCAGCCAGCTTTTATTGGCGCGCTTCTGTGATTGGTCACCGCCGAACTTCCAGCAATGGCTTCACCCAACTTTTATTGGGGCCGCCACCTGATTGGACAGTTGGTGTGAGGCGCTCGACACAGAACTTTGATGACGCCACACCTGTTTACTCCACAGTGACCTTTGACTTCAAGATCTCGGTGACCCTCCAGGGCGACGACTCACGAGCAGTTTCACCAAATCTTCACACAAAGATCTCGTCTGCAACCGGGATCCATTCCGAGTTGGCAACCGAGACTCCACTTCCGGCCGGGACTCCCCAAACACATTTCAGATTCCGGGATCTGAGTTATATCCAACTCAGAACCCATCACTCAGCAACATCGCGAACCCGGAGCTCCGATGAACTTATTCCCAGACTTGACTGGAAGTGACTTGTGACCATGGTCGGGACATCTTGAAGTTAGGCTTGGCACGCACTGTCTGTCATAGCACCAACTTGGATTCCGAGTGGCGATCACAGACGTTCGGTTGATGGGTTCATCCGGATTTTGCTGGGGAACCTCGTCACAGGAGTCTAAAACATATATTTAGGACCTCGTTGAACTTAGAAGAGAGCGCGTTAAATGAGACACTCTAAATCGTCCTTAACATTAAACTTTAAATCGTCCTTAAAATTAATTTTCGTGTGGGTACATCGAAGCTATGTGCTTACACCAATTATACGTGCCGCACACGAAATCTATATTTTAGCCAATGGGAGTGCCCCACGAACGTGACATTTAGCTCCCATAGTTAAGGGCGGAAAAAGGTGACCTGTAATTATATATATGATAGTTGTACCTATAGAGTTCGCCTCTGGGATAATATCTCTCATTACACAACGATCATTAGATTCGATTTTGAATAAACATCACTGGCGTAAGCTTTAGCTTATGAGTTAAGGATCAACTTCACCTCGAATATGCGAGTTAAAACCAGGGAGTGGCGTGGAGGGTTCTTGAGCTGTTTGCAGAAACATGTGAACTGAGCTCCTCTTTGACTGGTTCGCGTGCACTGAGAGTCCGCTGAACTCCTTTACCGCTTCTACTGCAACCCGAATTGTCTCTCTTTGCGATCTGCGAGGTTGGGTCTAGCACTCCTTCTGCCGAGGAAACTACCATTCTTGTCGAAACCGACAAGAAACTCAATTTCCTCGATACACATAGTCGTGGGGACAAAAACACAAACTTTATTCAGTAAGAGCTTACGGATCAACTTCAACTCGAATATGCAAGTTGAAACCCCTTAAATAAGAGATGATTCCGTAAGTCTCACTGCAGATTGTCGACGGATTCCTTGCACAGCCTGGTGTATTGCTTGAACGTGTCTGACGCCCACCTTCCGTGAAACTGAATAGTGAGAGCATCGACGCCTGCGCGGTACATGTGGGTTGCTCCCCACACGCAGGGAGTGTGAGCTGAATTCCGCCGGACTGTAGCCGAGGTCTCATGCGGCTTGTCGGATGATTTTGGTCACCACCAGCGACGAAATGCACGCTGGAACACCCTTGCTGTTGATGAAGACGGCAGCGGGTATTTCTAGTGGGAGTGCGCGACGTGCCTTCAGTAGGCATAGCGCTCCAAACACTGGACACAAGAATGGGTGACCAGAGCGATTCAGCATTTGGAGCGTGGGAGTGCCACGCTGGTTTGCCTTCGAGCCCTTTAGCCGAATGTGTGCTGATACAGCTTCCCGGGCATTTCTTGTTGCAGTGCCGGCGCTGTCAAGCACGGTCACATCCTCGGCCTTGAGCGAACCACGCAAACTTCATCCCCACGGATGCGATCTCCGAACGTCGCAGGAGACAGAAGAATGACAGACACAAAACCCCCAGAGAGCTTGGTCTGAGGGCATTGTTATGTCCAGCAAGTCGAAACAGTGCTCTAGCAGGCGTAGCGGAACCGGCGATTTGTGACGCACGGGAGCGTCGAGTCGGTAGATGTCCTTCAAACCATGCGAATTTGTGGATGGTCGCTAGGAAAGTCGAGTGTCGCTGCCTGGAAGAAATGAAGTATGCCATGTAATGTCGCTGCGATTGTTGACCCTCGAATTTGCCGCCCTGAACCGAAGCCGTACTGAAAGCCATGAAGGATGAAGTCCGTGATGAGCTGGAGTTTGACAGCTAAGACGTATCCGATCATAGCTGTCTGGATTCCGCGACGCGTTGTCCAGGAGTACCAACTCTTGAGCGCGGCACGGTTGTCTGCCCCGGCCACATGCGTTTCTGAGAAACGTAAGCCAAAGTCGAGCTCCCAATGCGCGAGAAGTCGGATAGTCGTCTGATCCCGTGGGTTTGGTGATGCCAGCTTGTTTTGCCAGGCTACTGCGGAGGTATTGTCGATTTTGAATTGAACGTGTACAGGCGCGATGCCCCCAAGTGGTCGCTGGGAAGACCAGGCATGACCCCATGTGTGAACCGCGAATGCACAGGAGAGGAGTTCGCGGTAATTAATGTCGAAGCCCACGCTTGGGTCGGCTTTTGTAGCTTTAATGAACGACCGCTCGGAATCGGAAAATGTGTAGCAAATGATACGGCGTTCCGAGGGGACCAGCGCACATATACTCGAGTCCGAGGCGTCCATTTCGACGATAACAGTAGGAACGGGATTGCTGTGAAAGTATTTCATTGGAACGCCATTCAGCCAACCACCACAAAACATCCTTCTTCATTTCCAGTGTCATAGGCACCCGTTGCCATTGTCTCTCTTGTTGACGGATTCGCTGGAGAAAGGCGCGAGCTGGCCGGATGCACGTCGCTACGTGGCGCAGACGACCGAACAGCGAACGATAGTCCGAGCGGCTCAAGAACGCTGCATAATGTGCTGTCGTGCCGCAATCTTTGCCTTTTTTAATTTTGTCGCGAGGCATGGAGATAGTTCCTGAAACAGTGTCGAAGATGAGACCCAGAGTCTTTTGACGGGTGCTCCAGGGAGTAAACTTGTCTTCGTTAACGGCGTCGGGCCCCAGGATAGTGATCATGGCGTGGCGAAGGGATTGCTCCGCGTCGTCGCAATTGGAGCCGACATCACGGCAACGTTTACGTGGTCATCAACCCAGTAATAGTTAAACATGCTGTCTGGTCGGTGGTCGTTAACTGAACGGCCGTGGGAAAAAGCTATGGCGCCTCCACGACGCCGTAAGTGGCCGGGGATCCTGACCACCCGAAGGCGGCAGACGTGTCAATGACGAGCGCGTTGTCCTGTTCCAGGCGACCGCCAAACAGGAATGCCCGATCACTGTGAGTACACACGTTGCGATATGCAGCGTTGACATTCCCGGCTTGTAATTTGACCTCTGCAGTTGGATGAGATTGTTTCAGGCTGAGTATCTCTTTAGCGATGGCGTCGCAGCGTTCAAAGACCGGTGTGCAGATGCTCGAGGTGTCGGTGTGATCGTTGAGAGAGTGACCGGCCGGGAACGACATGTCGTGTATGGTCCTGCCTGTTGTCAGCGGGTCCGATGCGCCTTTGTCTACAACGCCGAATGGACTGATGTGAACGTCCTTCCAGATCTCGAGAATGTCTAAGTCGAGGACGA
This sequence comes from Phytophthora syringae, assembly GCA_012656105.1. Classification (NCBI taxonomy): domain Eukaryota; phylum Oomycota; class Peronosporomycetes; order Peronosporales; family Peronosporaceae; genus Phytophthora; species Phytophthora syringae. Next base: position 126,966 of record JAAKBD010000017.1, on the reverse strand, counting down.
AGCACCTCCAATTGTCTTGTTCTTTCCGAATGTTCTTCACAAGTACGTGGTACCGGTCATTCGCAGATTTATGGTTGGCCGGGAGCTTGTGTTGGCGTGTGATCGTGCTTGATAATGGCACTCGCGCTCCATGCCCGGCAATGTCGAGAAGTGCATCGTAATGTTGGTAGCCTGCGCATGTCTGCTGTAGGACGCCTGGGACCATGCACTTGTTTGGTCGATAATCTTCACGGGTTTGACCGCGCATGAGTTCGACTAACTGCGGCAGTTTAATGCGGGTTCGACGGACAAACTCAGACAGTATGTTCTGTAGCGGTTTGTTTAATGTTGGTATGTCGGATGCTGAACGCGGTTCTTCCGGCAGTCTGTTGAGTGCTTTGTTGATGCCTTGTATCCGTATTCGCTCCCAAAGACCTGCCCGCTCCGCGGCCTTAAGCTGGAAGTTTCGCACGAGAGAAAAACTCGGCGCGGTTTTCCACCGAATGAGGTGGCTGCGATGGTTGCACCGGCATGGGTTCTGATCCGGCATGCACCGATGGGGCACCGTGAATGGTACGGGTTTTGGACCGCGCGTGGTGCGCCGTAGTTGTCCAGTTGGCGGTGCTGGTGACGTGGATCCCGGACACGGTTGTCTGGGTGTACGTAGGCGCGTAGGGCAGTGCTGACTCAGTTGTAGTGCCATGGGGCGACTGACGGGCTTGAGCGCCATGGGGCGGCTCCGATTGTGGAACAGGACCATGGGGTGCCTTAGTTTCCGCCTGTATATAGGTACTTGCTGTAGTCGCAGCGCTGCATCGAGCTCGATCGATGGGGCTGGACGCTAGAGAGTGATCGTTTGCATCACCAAGAATGATTGTATTGATGGTGGTAATGCTTGGTGACCGAAGTGCCGACGAACGGGCAACACCTCGGCCCCTCATGGGCGGTTGCGGCAGCTCTGAGGACGGCGTTCCGAGCCGTAGTTCGAGTCGATGAACTCTTGGAGTTCCCGGGGTAGGCGGATGTCCCATCGGTGGGTGCGACGGTGGTAAGCACATCGCTCCGTGCTGCCACCATAGCACATCCCACCAGCCATGAAACGAAGGCACGGCTCGCGTTCGTCGCGGTCCCGCGGAATCAACCGCCGAATTTGGTCGGGCATGATCGGAACACGGGAGGCTGGGCCGCGTTGATCGTTCGGACTGGGGGTTGTCGATGTAAGGGAAATAACCAGTTATGGGCCGCCCAAGCAGAGCGCTAAACTTTTGGTCATAACTCGGCACTCATTTTAGTGGGGGTACAAAACGTGACAGTTTTGAGAAGCCCTAAACTTCTGCATATTTTTAGATTTTTCCCTGACTCGGACCAGTAATAATGCGTGAAAAGGAATCCATCGACCCAGGATCACGAAATTGCATTTCCAATCAGGTTTGGGCCCAATTTAATCTTGATTTCAGTAGCAGATTGCCACTGGCATCGAAGTCCGAAATTTATGCCGCATCAGGGATAGGTAAACTCTAAACATCAATATTGCTTGTTTTGAATCAAGTTATACAGTGTATGCATTCATGAAGAGGGCGATTTTCGCACGGCCAGCAGCCACATTCTGCAACGGTCACTGTCCAAGTCACGACCGCAAGCAGAGCCAGTCTCTCAAGATGTGGACCCAAGAGGAGCACGAGAAGATCCTGGAGGCCATGTAGAAGTACCCGGCCAGCCCCTGGAAGGTCATCGCGTCCCACATCGGCACCCGCCAGACCATGACCCACGCGCAGAAGTACCACCAGAAGATCAGTATCTGGCGTCGCGGCTTGCGCCACCAGGGCCACAAGCAGGAGGGGGACGGCGGCGCGCAGCTCAGCGAGGCCGACACGCAGGAATACTCGGCCGTGGAGATGACCGACATGTCGAGACCCGTCGTGATCAAGCAGTGTCCCGAGGAGGTCGTGGCCCCGCATCCATGGAGTTTGGCAAAAAGATCAGCAAGATGGAACCAGTGCGGGTTTACCCGTCCCAGCCCCGAGTGGTGCATGCAGAAGACGGAGGTGCGGCTGAGTCCCCTGCGGGCATCACCCGACGGGAACCCCTTCCCCGTCCGCAAGTACGGCAGTGTGCTCAGTGCCATCGCTGATATGAGCTACCAGTGCCCCTGTCCGTGCCCGCGGCGATGCACGGCATGCTGTCCCCCTGCGTGTCGCGAGTGCCGAGGAGCGCAAGATGCAGCAGCAGCAGTGCGGCATCGGCGTCTTCCGCCTACCACCACTCAATGTTGCGAGTGGTCAAGCTCCCAGCGTTTATTCAATCCCCCTGCGCTCGAAAATTGATCCGAGCGTATTGAACGGCCGAGCTTACTACACGTCAACAAATTGGGTTGGTGGTGGTCCGACTGGGTGGGAGAAGAGAAGATCCAAGGAGGAGAGTGAAGTGAAGGACAGGATGAAGCAGCACGCGGTCCCGCAGCGACTTGGCTTGGGCTGTGGCGCCAACCGCTCCCGCCGAATCGATTTAAACTTGGAGGTTTCGCACTTAATACGTATTGTCCAATTATATTTGGAGGATCGTCTAGACGGGATAACATTGGCCAAAATAAAGCAGCGGCCCATAACTGATCGGGGCCCAAAACTGATCATTTCCCTTAGTCATTCTCAGTGCGAGTCCATTCAAAGCAGCCTGCCAGTCGGCGCTGTAGTAGTCAACGGCGCGCACTGTATCGCAGTACTCTCGCCACCAATGAGGTGAGCCCACAAGCAGGTGAGCTAGCGCTCGGCCGAGAAACTGATTGACGTACAGTAATGTTAACGTAACACGCTCGGGTGTGTTGTCGTCACGTTCCATATTGGCGAGCACGAAGCGCTTTGCTCGTGAGAGTAGTCGGCGGGCGTGGTCATACCACATCGCGTCTCCAAACGAAATCAACCCGCCAATTGCGGCCAACAGGTCCTCGTAGGATGAACCCTGGGCATTTGTAACGGGCAACGAGGCTGCGGCCCCGAAGTCCGCAGAGAAATTCGCGTTATTTGACACGCTCCAGCTCCGACTGAGGGCGAAAGTGCATCACCGTTAGTCCCCTCGAGCCGATCCGGCCATTGTACAACGCCATCAGAACTGCTGGCGGGGCGTCGAACCTGATGCAGTCGGCCTCTCGGACTTTCAGCACAAAGGACATTGGAGACCACCACTTACCTTCGTCGGAGTTGAGGTCGCGGAATATCTGGTGCGCGCCGAGCTGGTGGGCCTGGGGCGGATAATACTCGCCCTTAACACGCGACCGCGGTGGCCCAAAGCTCGAGCACCGCAGGTAACGCACAGCCTCGGGTGGTAAGTCCGACAAGTTGCCGTTCAGTGGGAGCGTCCATGCACCGGGTTCACCGGTGGCCGCAGCTGCGGTGGAGATATCGGTTGTGCCGGGGGCCGGAGGGCGCTCAAAGCCCGTACCCGCTGCTAACCCCACGGCCGATGGCCTCGATGCCTGCCACGGAGGGTTGGATGCACTCGTGACCCCAGCAAGATGAAGCGCTTGGCGCAGTTCGGTGAACATCGCGAACAGATTGTCGACTTTGTATGAGAGAGAGGGGAATGGATTGGAGGCGGCGCCGCAACTGCCATGTCGACCGGTGAAAAGACCGGCTGAACTCTTCCAGGTTGAACGCTACATTAGTTGGAGTCGCACGTAGTTGGTGCTCGGTGGCGGGCCACGATGACGACTGAACAGCATCCGCGTTGTCTACATCGGCCGATGCATCGCGGCCAAAGGCAGGGGCTACTCCGACAATCCGTCCGTCGCCGTCGGCGGCCCCAGCACCGGAACACGCGTCGGGCATGTCTGCCTCAGATGGGTTGTCTCCAGTCAGACATGGACGGGACTCCGGTACCGGCGCGGTAGAAACGAGTCGACTTGCGGTGGCACCGCACTGAGCAAGGAGGGCGCGGGCACCGGAACGGTACATGACAGCCGGAGCGGGTTGCTCGGCGCGGTCGGAGTGCCTGCCTTGCGTTTCTCTTCCGAGCTTCAGCGAGCTCCGAGCCAGCCACGGGTCCCAAGCGTTTTGCCTTGGGGGTTGCTGCTCGTAGGATGCGCGCAGTTTTCTTCGCCCGGATGCGCGCGCTCGTTCTCCCTGGAGACGCCTCGGTGCCACTCGGGGGTGTGTCGATACCGTCGACGTCGATGACTTCGGAGGGCGCGGCTAGGTGGGATGAGGCCGGCGCCACTGACGCAGTGTTGTCGACCATGGACGACGTGGCTTCTGCCGCAGGCGTGAATGCCATGTCCGGTAGCGCGGCCGAGTCAGGTTCCGCCCCAGACTGCAGTCGGGCAGATGATCGTGGCGCACGGTCCGAGGAGCCCGAGTCTGGCGCGTCGCGGCGGTCGGGAGCGAAGGGTGGAGCCATGGTCGGAAAGGAAACCATCCAAGAGGGTAGTCCGAAAGTTGCTTGAGCTGTTTGCAGAAACTTGTGAACTGAGCTCCTCTTCGACTGGTTCGCGTGCACTGAGAGTCCGCTGAACTCCTTTACCGCTTCAACTGCAACCTGAATTGTCTCTCTTTGCGGAATATTTATCGAAGCCCGTTACATTAGCCAGTTTGCCCGTTACAAATAGTTTGATTGGCCAAAACCGGTCAGTCCACCGCCCAAACAAAAGTTACGGGTTGGTGGGCCGAGAACAGACCATTAAAGAACCCACCAGACCAAGTAACTGACCATGACCGTTTGTTGTTTCCTCGGGTGCCTCCGTGCGCGCGGAGCAGTTCGCAGGGCTACGTGGAGACGTCAGGTTCGTGCTGATGGCGTTGTTCGGGAAGGTGGTGGGCTACTCGGACTTGGTGCTGGGCTACGTGGAGAAGTCGTGCTTCATGTACATGACGCTGGTGGTGGGCTTCTCGGACTTGGTGGTGGGCTACGAGGTGACGTTGGGCGTCGTGCTGATGGCGTTGTTTGGGCTGGTGGTGGGCTACTTCGACTTGGTGCTAAGCTACAACATCGTAAGTTTTGCGCAATTGTGTATAAATAGAGTTGATGGTGGTTGCAGTTGATCTTATATTTTCTGTTTTACCTTCCAGCCATCACCCGAATGGAGAGTGACGATACTATCGATGCGATTCGCCGTACACTGATGGACAGTGCTGCTACCGACGACACGAGTGCTGAACCTGCGTTAGATTTGTCCAGGCGTCACGGTCGTAATTCCGTAGCTGTCGGTGATGTGTTCGGTGATACGAACGCATGCACAGAGTTTCTAAGAGAGTTTGCCTTCAACAGTGGCAAGTCTGTTATTCAGACGTACTCGGGCGGAACGCTCGTGAAATGGGGATGTAGTTCGGTGGATTTTAAGTGCACTTGGCATGTGTGGCTTACGGTTAAGCGTGCACCATCGACAGATAAGCCAAGGAAATCGAAATTCAGCCATGTTCCGGTCGGATCCTGGTACGTGAGTCTCATCTACCTCCAACACAGCGAGTTTTGCATGTCCGTGGTGACGCCATCAGTCAAGATCTTGCTAACAGTTCGAGGTTTCGAAAGCGCATTTGTCATCGGGCATAGTACAGCTTTCGCGCGGGATTCTAAAGCTCTCGAGGATGTCAACAATATCAACATGAACAATCGCCGAGCAACACTTTACAGAGCAATCCAACTTCGGCAAAAGCAAACAGAAGCTTCAAATGACTACGACTTGCTTCCTGGCTACTTGAAAGCATTTGCAACGCTAAACACGCGAGTCCAGAGTTTGCTGTCAAGTGGACGCAAAGGGTCGGTTCTATCGTTTATTCCCTCTCTTGGGTCACTTGTCGAACAACAGTCCAATTTGATTCCTGTTCTCCAATGTGACGGAACCCACATGAAATCGGAAAACTACAACGGCGTTTGCTTAACTTTGATCGGACTAGATGGAGATCATAAAGTGGTTCCGTTGGCCATAGCATTCGTTCCTTCCCAAACAATTGAGTGCTTTAGTTGGTATTTTGCCAACTGCATTGTGGCTAAAGTGAATTTCTCTAAGATTTCCCTTTTACGGATCGTGGTAAACAACTTGGAGCTCAAGTTTTTGGAGTCAATTGAACAGAAGATCAACCTCAAGTTTTGCACATACCACATCGTGTTGAATGTAAAGGCATTATTTCGACAACGATTGACGGTATCGACTCCTACATTTACAGACTGCAAAAATCGGATACAGTCGCTGAATTTGAGTCGATTCTTTCAGATATTAACTCCACGTTCACTGTACCACGATTTATCCGAAAGCGAGACGGGTCATAGCAACCACAGTCGGTAGCAGAATATGTGCGATCGATACATCCAACACCGGTTTGGAAATTACGAACACAATGATGCAGAAGTCCAGTACTTGAAAATTTTTATCCTATAACAAAACCTTATGGAGATCCTGTTTCGTTGTATGGAGTTCGAACTACTAGTGCAGTGGAAGGTAACAACAACGGACTTCTCTGGGAGAGTGTACGAGACTGTGAAGTTCTGACTGCTACAATACTTTTTGCAAGAAAGTCTCCAAAACTATCGCACTCAAACGTGAAACATCAAAACTTTGGTTGGAGTCTAAGTGCAACGTCACACCTTCGGTCCAAAAATTGTTTTCCGAGGAGTTTAAGAAAACAGCTCGTTGGACTGTTACGCCAGTCTCGGATGTTAAATTTTACGTTGATGACAACACGATAGCAAGTCGTAATAGTGACGCAAATGCCGCTGCAAGTATACAAAGAACACATGTGGTAGACATATCCAAGCTGTCCTGCGAACGTTGCAACAAACGTGAACAACTGAAATTCCCATGCCGTCATCTGCTGGTTGCAATAAAGAAGACTCGGAATCAGTATAATGTGAGCGCGTTAACACTGTTTCATAAGTGCTACAAAGTGGAGTCGTACAAGAATGCATTCGAGACTGCAACTATTGCTTTGCCTCTACTCAGAAACATAATTTTGGAGCGTTCGGTGAAGGCTCCGCCGTTGTATAATCAAGTTGGTGGGGCCAATCGTAAGAAGAAAGACAAGTCGAAGCGCAAAAGCGCATCCCAAACAGTGGAGAGGCTCCACGAGCTTCACGAGGTGGCGCTTCTACTATATTGGCTGACCATCTCGACTCTGAGCAGTGGCAGTGGCAGTGACAGATGGAAGTCGAATTCTACTTGATTTGACCAAAACGTAAACTCCTGCAATCACTTCAGTTCCTGCCTCCGCATCTCCATGTTTTCTTTTCCTTTCCGGACAAGTTGCCGTGTTGTGTCCATCCGCTTTGCCGCATACACCACATGATAATCCCGTCTACCCTTTTTCTTCAAGCCAACTACCTCTGTCGGCAACTGCCCCATCCAAGTGCTCAGATCGCGTACAACGTAAGAGCTGCGATGAAGATTACATACGACTCGATTAAATACATATTAAAGCTTTTCCACTTGAATACGGTATCCTCATCTAGTGTTGACGGCGACATCAAGAGACCCGCAGTCTTCTTCTTCCGTAACGGCGTCGCTGCCGGCGACATCAAGAGACCCACAGTCTTCTTCCAACTCACACTCGGCATAAACCACAGTCTTCCTCGTTTTCGTCACCAGCGGCAGAGCTACCAGTGCTCGGTGCGGTAGCGGTGGTTGTGGGTGTGGCAGTGGTCGGTGCTGTAGTGGTCAGCGTGGGTGTGGCGGTTGTCGCCGTTGGCGCCGCCGTAGTTATTGACGGTGTATCGGACTGTCCAGTCGATTCACTGCCGAACAACGCCATCAGCACGACGCCCAACGTCACCTCGTAGCCCAGCATCAAGACCGAGTAGCCCACCACCAGCGTCATGTACACGAAGCACGACTTCTCCACGTAGCCCAGCACCAAGTCCGAGTAGCCCACCACCTTCCCGAACAACGCCATCAGCACGAACCCGACGTCTCCACGTAGCCCTGCGAACTGCTCCGCGCGCACGGAGGCATCCGAGGCAACAACAAACGGCCATGGTCAGTTGCTTGGTCTGGTGGGTTCTTTAATGGTCTGTTCTCGGCCCACCAACCCGTAGCTTTTGATTGGGCGGTGGACTGACCGGTTTTGGCCAATCAAACTATTTGTAACGGGCTAAGAGCATCCCCAACGGTGCGGCTAAAGCTATCCCAAATCTGGCATTGAAACCACATGTTTTTTAGCTTTGGCATCCGGCCGTCACGATATTCACACCGGTACAGCTATTCCTGCTTACCATTCCACTTCAACTGGGCGGGTGATCGAGACGATGCAGTCGTCACGAGGCGGTCAATGGGTACTGGATCTGCTTGAGGAAGCAGATGAAGACGAGCAGTTGCAGCTCTTATCAACGCAAACCCGCAAGGGGTAACATTTTCTCGGCAGCATGGGGGTCACAACCTGGGCGAGCGCCAAACAAGAAACGAGATCCTGCAGCACGCCATATTCGACTTCTGCAGCAGTATTTTGGCCCTGAGCCGATTTACAACGCCCAAGACTTCAGAACGCGATTCAGAATGAGGCAGAGTTTGTTTGTGGCGATTTTGCAGGGAGTTGTTGATACAGACGACTACTTCGAACAGAGATCAGACGCCACAGGCAAGATGGGAATCTCTAGTCTGATAAAGGCCACTGCAGCATTGAGGCTGTTGGCATATTCCACAGCAGCCGATGCTATTGATGAGAACTTAGAGATTTCTTTTCTTCTTGAAACAACGGCACTTGTTTGTTTAAAACGCTTTTGTGAAGCCATTATTGCTCGGTACGGTAAGGAGTATCTTCGCCCTCCGACGATGGATGAACTGCAGGTGTTGTTGGATCAGAACGCTCGTCGGGGGTTTGTTGGAATGATTGGGTCAGTGAATTGCATGCATTGGCAATGGAAAAATTGTGCAACATCTCTCGCAGGCCAGCACAAGGGAAAGGAAAAAAGCCGACGAAGGTGCTTGAAGCAGTAGCTGACTATAACCTGCGGTTTTGGCACTTCAATTTTGGATCACCTGGATCATTGAATGACTTAAACATTCTTGATCAGTCAAATTTGTTTCATGATTTTCTACACGGGAAAGCTCCTCGGGTCGAGTTTTCTCTTGGCGGTGCGTGCATTCATTTTCTTCAAGTTGGTATTTGTGTTTTCACACTGACCTGACTAAATCAAATTTTGTTATGTTGACATCAGAAAATCGATACTACACGCCGTATCTGCTTGCCGACGGAATTTATCCTGAATGGCCAGTATTTGCAAAAACTATCGTCAACCCACGCGGTAAAAAGCAGCAGCTGTACACAAGAAGACAGGAAGCGTGTCGAAAAGATGTAGAGCGCACTTTCGGGGTTTTCCAGGCTAGATGGAGGATCGTTGACACACCTTGTCGTTTGTGGAGTGCTGATGCAATGTCAACCGTGATTCATGCCTGTGGCATTCTACACAATATGATTGTGGTGGATGAGTTGAGAGATCCCGATTTTGTTGGACACGACTACCTCTTCCAAGGCTCAGCACAACCAGGGGTTTACCGATCTTCAACATAACTCGACCACTTTCGCTATCACGGCCAGCTAATGTGGCCGATCTAATTACCAAGTCGCATCAACTCCACAGCACACGCCAACACTTTCGGCTTCAAAACGACCTAGTTGATCACTTGTGGATTTCGCATGGCAACGAAGTCTAGCACGCCAACCCCTAAAGATTTGAGCTAAAGTATTGTATCATTCATTCAAGAAAATCAATAAAAATATAAACTTTCGATCGCTGACTAGAAAGTGTGCATAATGTTGTCTACACGCGTCACGTTGTTCGTGTCGACATCGATGCCACTTGATGTGTTATCTTCATTGATGATATTGTGCTCGTTGATGTTTCTGTTGTTGTGGTTGCTGTTGTTGTGGATGTAACGGCTGTTGTTGTTGTTGTTGTGGTTGCCGTTGTGGATGTTGTGGCTGTTTTTGTTGTTGTTGTAGCTGCTGTTGCTGTTGCTGTTGCTGTTGCTGTTGCTGTTGCTGTTACTGTTGCTGTTGATGTTGCTGTTGTAGTTGTTGTTGTTGTTGTTGTTGTCGAAGTTGCTACTGCTGTCAATGTTGTCGTTGCTGTTATTGTGGATGCTGTCGAAGTTGAGGCTGTCGCTATTGCCGTTGATGTTGCTGTAGCTGGTTGCGTTGTGTTGTTGATGTTGTTGCTGCTGGTGGGTATGTTGTTGTTGATGTTGTTGGTGGTGGTGTTGTTGTTGTTGCTGCCAGTGCTACGGGTTTCAAGATCAGCAGCTTCTTGTCGAAGACGAGCTAGAATAATCTTGCGTTTCAGAGCAACGTACTCCATCGAGTCTGCGTCATCTGGGTTTGGTAAGAGACTGAAAATGTTGAGGTCGACTTGCTCGCGAGCAACGCGGTTTCGAGCCCGGCCATTCTTGGCCATTTCTTCTGTAGCCTTGACTTGTCTCGCGTACAACAACATGTTAGCGCGCTCCATCTTAGCTCTCTTTTGTCCAGGGGTGCGCTGAGGTTCACTTGCTGTAGGTGAAGTAGTACCTCCTGCGTTGGGTGTTGCCTCGAGAACCTCATTACTTTCAACACGTCGACGCTTCTCTTTTGAAGGTGTTCGTTTCTTGTGATTCGAGTCCCGCCACGAACCCCACTTCGGCGACCCACGTAGAATGTACCAGCACTGCAAATACTTAAACTTGCCGTTTTTGCGATCAGACTCGTACAGTTCTACCGTTTGGTGCTCAATATCGGTTGGAGTACACCCACTGGCTTCCAACGAAGATACTTTACTGTGGCACGCGACAAACTTAGACACTGCATGAGAGATAGTTTGAAAGCGCGAGCTGAGTGAGGTCTGATTGCGGATTGCTATGAACTTGTCTTTTTCCTTGAGTGTTTCCTCGAAGAAGTCTTTCACCTTGGTGTAGAACTCTTCGCTGTTCTGATTCAGTCCCGTTGCAGAGTCTTGGCTGGCCTGTAGCCAGGCTACACATAAAGCTTTGTCTTCTTCAGGTTGATAGTTCGGTCCGCGTAGACTTGCACTCATCTTGATCTTTGAGATGTGGCTTTGGCGGCCGCTATTTCGAGTGCCAAATTTGGCAGTCGGAATAGCACTGGAGGGTCTGATGCTATTTTTGTTTGGCATTTGGCAGTACCGGTGCGGGTGTCAAAAGCTAAATTTCTGCCAGATTTGGCATTTGGCAGCTGAATAGCAGCACCGGTGGGGATGCTCTAACTGGCTAATGTAACGGGCTTTGATATTAAAAAATTTCCTCTTTGCGATCAGCGAGGTTGGGTCAAGCACTCCCTCTGCCGAAGAAACTACCATTCTTGTCGAAACCGGCAAGAAACTCAAGTCTTCGAGCCTGTACCAAAGGCATCTGGCAATACTTGCCGGTCATTACTGCAACGCGACTGCATATTGCAATAAAAACTGCACGGTGCTCGCTTATTGCAAGACACAACTGCACTTCGGTCTAGGATTGCAGTGTAGACTGCAGTAGTGAGTGGCAATCAAAATCGTTGCAAATCAATTTATACCCACCAACCACTGTGTGGTACTAAAACCAGTTGGACGCGGCCATGCGCAGCCTCGCTGCACACGTCAAGGCGGTGATCGCAGGTTCCACAGACGGCGAGTAGCTGCAGAAGCTCGTGCAGTTCGTGGATGAAGCAGCATTCATGTGGGTACATTTTCCATATTTATAAATTGCTGGAGGTTTTTGTAAACTATTTACCATTTTTATCTTTTGCAGGCGAACCTTTGTAAAGAGCTACTTTTCCTGGCCCCAAGGGGTTTTCTTCTGTGAACAGACAGCGTTCCCGTCGCTGGTGTTGGATTTTATGTCCAAGATGCGAGTTTTTGCAATGGAGGAAGAGCTGCGAGCAAAGCGGACGGGTGATGATACAATCAGTGGACGATTGGTGGACGAGTGTGGAGAAACTATGACAGTGGGGTTTGCGCAGCTGGTGCCTGTTCTTCAGCTTTTGGTGACCTGCGTCGTTGCCGTTACAGCAAATGAGTCGCTGATGGATACATTTCGGTGTGAGTTGCCGAACCTACTTGCTCTGACTGCAGAAGAGTACCCGCCGATGACGTTATTTAGTCGTGATTTGTGCTGTCGCGCATTGATGACTGTTTCTGAGCGTAATTTCAACGCTGGACTGGCATGGTACTTGCTGGACTGCCACATGCCATTCGCAAGACGATTCAGCTGATGACTAACTATACGCTCGCTACCATGACCACCCCGAAACAGCAGCACGGGCGCTGGAATTGTATGAAAACGCGACCCACATACGCTCGCAGTATGGGGGCAATGATATTAGTATTGATGATTCGGCAGCAGCAGCTGCTGTCAGCGAGGCACTTGGTCTAAGTCGGACCGTTGGTGGAACAAATGATCACGATGAAGTCGCGACACCTACATCACCACAGAAAATACCACCAATTGAAGTTTGTGAGAGTGGAAGACATGCCACCAAAGGGGAAATGTCCGAGATATGTTGCTTACCATGCTACGACGTGCGGGTCGGCCTCAAGGCGGTCATTTACGTAATCGAAAGGACCCATCGATTCACGCCTATCTTGTTGGTCGAGTTCCAGACCGCTGGTGGCTATACATTACTGCTACGCCTTTTGGAGACATGCACTGAGGAAGAAATTCCACCATTACTTGCCTTGTTGACGTCACTTCTGCCTTTTGGACCCCGTTCGACAGATGCTAACGATTCCGATGAACGACCGAGGAGTGGAAACGTGTTTAGCTCCCGAAATGTAATTGCCTTTGCGGTAATGCGAGATTTGTTGTTAACTTGCGTCGCCGGTCCGGACAGACGTGCCGAGACAGACACGGAGTATGTTGCTTTAGCAAGACGTAGAAACGAGCACCTCATCTTGCAACTTCTCACGAATGTTCTGCACATATACACGAGCGCTTACGAAAATTTCGTATTTCTCGAGCCTAAAACTCGTTTGCTGGCACTGCTGCTGACGAAGTTACCGTTTACAGCGTTCTATGACGCGCAAGTCATTATCTTGCGCATCGTAGAGTACGTGTGTTGCTCATTTTAAGTCGAAAATTTACGCATACATGTGAGCATACATTGGCATCGATTGCACCATGTGTTGCGCATACTCCATACGCCTCGCCATAAGAAACTCTGGTTCCACCACATCTGCCATCAACTCGTATCGCTCCATCATCTCCTCTGCATGACCATCATCCGGCTGGAGCAAGAAGTCATCAACCTTGATTGCCTTGAAAGGTTCAGGAAAGAATGCAGAGGAAGTGGGGCCGACTCCGTTTGTCTTAGTACGGCTGCCTCGATAAATCTGAACGCGTTGTTTGGATACTTCAACGTAACTTGGGTCAGAACGCGCTCGTCGCTGAACCAAGAGAAATGCCAGTTGTTGTTCAAATCCGTTAACAAACTCAACGGATAGCAGTTGAGAGGCGCCTTCATGCTGCAGCTCACAAGTTGACCAATTGCCTGGGGAACATGGCCCGGTTCGACTTCCTTCTTGAGCTCGATCACCAAGCTGACCCCAGCCAGCTTAATCAGTGGGTTCTTCGATGTCCGATTGATGAGCAATACATCAGCTGTGCCTTTCATGGCAAACGGAAGTCTTAGGTCCACAATGTCGAGAACTGATTTATCGCCCGCAATGTCATCCAACAAGAAGTCTCCTCGATCCAACAGCGTCTTCAAATGGTGCTGCAAGTACGCCATGTACCCATCCCTTTGACTCTCCTCGTTCTCCTCGATTTTCGGAATCCACGAATAACCCCTGATGGAAGTATCGACTGGTTCCTTGATATCAGGAACATTTTCGGCCAAGCGCATCTTCTTGACAATTCGCTTTTCGTGTTCAGTATTCAGTTTGGAAAACAAATACTCTGACGCTTTCTCATCTCGTTCCTTGAAAACGTCACTCACAACCATCTTTGTTTGCTCTGCAGTCAATGGTATTGGCGCTTCAGACATCTCGTTTGAGGTACCTTCTTGCTCCGGAACCACCACCAGCACGTGAATCGTTCCGTCGGAAATTGTGCTGGGAAAATGCAAGCTGATCTTGTCCGTCGCATCTTCCAGTTCCTCCTTCATGTAGTGACTCTCAACTTCATCGGGAATCTCCCCTTTCGCATCCGGATCAGATCCTTCGACTTCAGCCACGCGCCGTCCGACGTCTTCGCGAGGTAGAGCCGCAACTTGTCAACTCGCCCCGCAAATTGTGCTTTTTCAGCGAACTTTATGGTTAAGTCTCCAACCGTCTCATTTTCTCTGATGTCCACAGGGATCGCGTTTCCAGCTTCACCAATAAAACGACAGAAGAGCTTCAACATCTTTTCTCGAGCCGGCAGATTCTGGAATGGGGAAGAAGGGGGAATTTCTGGAGTACTTAAGCAGAAAAGAACAATAAGTAACTTTGACGTTAGCGAGCTGATTTTTGATTGGCTGTATCCTAAGAAGAGGTGAAACTGATATTGTGCCATGTTGAAATCGTTTTGGGCGGTTGGTCGGGGGCTGTCGCACCTCGCGTTGCGCGAAAAAACTGGTACATGTACTGAATTTATCAGTGCTCCACGATCTAGGACGCGCTTTCGTCGCACTCTGAGCCTCAGGTGGTCAAGAGTTTCACGCAGCGTCGAATGAGATGGGTACATGCAGGTATACCATGTATACACGTTTGAGATGGGTACATTCGTGTATTCAACACGAATCGTTCACTTCACTTGAACTTCCGACCATTCACCCATGAAGAAGCTCCTGGGCGGCCTCTTCGCGCGCTCCCCGTCCGCTGAGAGTCCGCGGGCGTCCGCCACACCCTCTGCAGCCGCTTCAGGCTCCGTTAATCGATGGGGCGCGTTCCTGCTGCCATCGGCGCCTCCGTCCGCCGCCGATCAAGTGCGGAAAAAGATTCATTTTTATATTTTACAACTTGAAGTATTAATACTTGAGTACCTAATATTATTGTTTTATATAAATTGTCGCAGGTGATGCTGAACCTGTTAGACGCGGCCATGCGCGGCCTCGCTGCACACGTCAAGGCGGTCATTGCAGGCTCCGCAGACGGCGAAGAGCTGCACAAGCTCGTGCAGTTCGCGGAGACGGCGGTGAACTCGTTGCAGCAGCATTCGTGTGGGTACATTTTCTATAATATATAGTTGCAGGAGGTTTTTTGTTTTTATGTTTTACTTGATAACATTTGTTTTTGCAGGCGAACCTTCGGTTGAGAGGTTAAGCAGCTACTTTTCCTGGCCCGAGGGGATTTTCTTATGTGAACAGACGGCGTTCCCGTCGCTGGTGTTGGATTTTATGTCCAAGATGCGAGTTTTTGCAATGGAGGAAGAGCTGCGAGCAATGCGGACGGGTGATGATACAATCAGTGGACGATTGGTGGACGAGTGTGGAGAAACTATGACAGTGGGGTTTGCGCAGCTGGTGCCTGTGCTTCAGCTTTTGATGACCTGCGTCGTTGCCGTTACAGCAAATGAGACGCTGATGGATACATTTCGGTGTGAGTTGCCGAACCTACTTGCTCTGACTGCAGAAGAGTACCCGCCGATGGCGTTATTTATTCGTGATTTGTGCGGTCGCGCATTGATGGCTGTTTCTGAGCGTAATTTCAACGCTGGACTGGCATGGTACTTGCTGGACTGCCATGCCATTCGCAAGACGATTCAGCTGATGACTAACTATACGCTCGCTACCATGACCACCCCCGAAACAGCAGCACGGGCGCTGGAATTGTATGAAAACGCGACCCACATACGCTCGCAGTATGGGGGCAATGATATTAGTATTGATGATTCGGCAGCAGCAGCTGCTGTCAGCGAGGCACTTGGTCTAAGTCGGACCGTTGGTGGAACAAATGATCACGATGAAGTCGCGACACCTACATCACCACAGAAAATACCACCAATTGAAGTTTGTGAGAGTGGAAGACATGCCACCAAAGGGGAAATGTCCGAGATATGTTGCTTACCATGCTACGACGTGCGGGTCGGCCTCAAGGCGGTCATTTACGTAATCGAAAGGACCCATCGATTCACGCCTATCTTGTTGGACGAGTTCCAGACCGCTGGTGGCTATACATTACTGCTACGCCTTTTGGAGACATGCACTGAGGAAGAAATTCCACCATTACTTGCCTTGTTGACGTCACTTCTGCCTTTTGGACCCCGTTCGACAGATGCTAACGATTCCAATGAACGACCGAGGAGTGGAAACGTGTTTAGCTCCCGAAATGTAATTGCCTTTGCGGCAATGCGAGATTTGTTGTTAACTTGCGTCGCCGGTCCGGACAGACGTGCCGAGACAGACACGGAGTATGTTGCTTTAGCAAGACGTAGAAACGAGCACCTCATCTTGCAACTTCTCACGAATGTTCTGCACATATACACGAGCGCTTACGAAAATTTCGTATTTCTCGAGCCTAAAACTCGTTTGCTGGCACTGCTGCTGACGAAGTTACCGTTTACAGCGTTCTATGACGCGCAAGTCATTATCTTGCGCATCGTAGAGTACGTGTGTTGCTCCGCAAATCCTGATGACCCGCTTCCTCACGAAATATTATCGATTGTATGCGGTATGCTTATTGCGTACGGCCCTCTCAGCGTTCAAAGGGATACCGAGAGTGGGGAATCACAGCGCAATGCCGATTTATCGTCCAAACAGGGCACGCCTAAAGATTTGGTGAGAAATTATGCGGAAGATCTGAACGCGTTGCTCTCAACTTTAATGTGCGAGTGTCTGATTAAAATTCTACGCAACCGTGAAGCGGACAGATATAAGCAAGAGCTGAGTGGCTTTGGATTGATGGACCGTGGGGTTTATCTATGGCTAGATCGTATTGCTACTTCTTTCACCTCAGCACCTGCGACAGACGTGCCCACATTACACGAACTTTTGACTGCACTCAAGCCCCATCTCGAATTATACGGACACTTACTGTGCTTAATGTTACGCGACAACGCCAGTGAATGCATTCGATATCGGGAATCGCGAATACACCAGTCTGTATACGTTATTATCGAAGCGCTAGTGTCAGGCGACCTGTTGTCGACTCCGTTTGATCCTGCTAACGAAGTTCGCCTGTTTGAAAGCAGCGACTTTTCTGTTGTGTCCGCCTTTGTGGAACCTGCAGGTAGTTTACGATCCGCCAGCAGTTGTGGAGGTGATTTTGCGTCGAGCATTACGCTTCTAAGGTCTGGGGTTGAGTCGGATTTGAGCTTTATCTTACAGCTGTTGCAGCGCTTCCGTGGTGCTGTTTGGAGACAAGTTTCGCTACTCTGTATCCTGAAAGACACTTTGACAATGGGTGGCCCGATGATAGCTTCATCATGGAAAGGGTGCCAGGGCTACGAAATTCTCCTCGCTTTACTCTCGTCGGTGGAACTTGCTCACAGCGGTGACGCGCATGATCACGCATTTCAAATGATGGAATTAATTTTTATGATTTTAGGTATAACTCTTGGGTCGCAGGCCAATGCGGAGTACTTCAAAAGTATTGAAGGTTATTCGACAACTGCAAGTTGCATAGTCACCTCCGGAGCTCTTAACAGTGCCAAAAAGCAGCGGTCGTGCAGCGAATACTAGCTCTAATCACTGGCGATGGCCAACAGCGAGAAATTAGTCATGGAGATGCGGTTCAGATACTGTTTTGTCTACTGCCAGCTTTACCTTCAAGTGAAGCCGTCGATATAATGGTAGAGCTGCTCTCGATGCTTGAAACAGCCGGAGATACGGCAATTATTCGCAGGAAAGAGCAAATTGGTCGCCTTGTTCTCGCTGGTGCTCTTCAATGGGTACAGGAACCCGAGTTGATTAAGCGAATGCTACGACCTGATGATCAGTTAAAACCGTTTCTTGCCAAGTGGATTGTTTCGATTGTACTGGAGGAAGATCTCTCAATACCTCGTTTGCAAGAGTTTATGGAAATTGCAGGAAAGACAATGCCAGGGATAATTGGAGGCCACAACAGCGCAAAACAAGCAACGGACGATACATCAGAGGAGAGTACTGAAGGTGACAGCCCTGAAGTTGGACTGCTCTTGCTACAAAGCGTGTTACGAAATCCGGCCATTCGGCACATATCTGTGGGTAAACCACAGGGAGCAGAACAAACTGGACGATACGTCCATATAGTGAACAGTGCGGATCGTGTGTGGCCTCCGTCATCTGGGTATTCTTTTTCATGCTGGCTCCGATTTCCTGCTACTCCCGTTTCCAACGTCGACTTAACGGATGCAAATGCATCGAAATCTGGACTTGAAAATGATTCGTGCTGTGCTGTGCCTGTTGCACTATGTGAAGGATATATAAGGGTGATGCCTGATATGCAGGATGGAGAACAAATGTGCGCTTATGGTGTTCTGGTGGGTACTACATTGACAATTTTTAGCTCGAGTGACTGCGCCACTCAAAACCGAGAAGCTATTGCGGAGATGCAACTATCAAGCATTTCTCGAACGGGGCCCTTAGACTGGTCCTTTTCGTCCACTACCGGCCGATACCTTGTCAGTTGTACTGATACAGACAGTATGGAGATGTGGTGGCGTGCAATGGAACAACCCAGAACTGATGGGTCTAGCGCAGATGACACTCTTCTTGCTTCATTTGGAGGGACTATTGATGGTCCTGCGTCTACATCAAAGCCAGCAAGCGATGCGACGAGTAATACGGAAGAAGGGTCTGCCTGTATCGTTTCAATCTACTCTCTGGAGTCGTCGGGGTGTTTCATTCGAGCATTTTTCGAGCATTCTACAGGTTTCCTTCGCTTTCATGCCGGTGCTGTAAGCTCAGGGCATGGGAATCAAAAGCGCACTTCTCTCGTATTCGAGTCGGTGGTAATTGACGACTTTCGACCTTCTGCTGGTGACAATTCCAGTCTCAAGTGCGACGAATGCAAGTTTCCGATGATGACTAAAACGACAGATCGAAAACGTGACTGGCACCACTTCGCATTCACGCATCGAAAATCTGTCGTTGGGAGTTCGGTGATTACGGTTTACGTTGATGGAATGGAAGTAGCGACGCAGAAACTGAGCTATCCATCCGCTCCTGCTGTGGGTTCTTTCCAAGCGTTCGTGGGCAGTGACGCGCAAGTGTGCAGTCCGCATTCCGCCCTATCATGGAAAGTAGGACCGATGTGGCTAACCGATGAAGTCGTATCAAACAGGACGGTAGCCGCCATGTTTTCTCTCGGTCCCACATTTTCACACCAGTTCAGTGGTCACTCATATCGATCGGTGGGAGATTGGCCCGAAGCGCTTGCAAGTTCGCACTTGGCACGAACCGCTGACCGCGGGATTGATATTTTGCAATTTGCTCAGAGGTTGCAACTTTCAAGGCTGGGACGGTCATGTCGCCGTCAATGGCGCGATTCGAATGACTCGAGTTCCAGCGGCGGCTCAGCACAGAATGCAGCTAACGATACGGTCACGAGTGGAGCCGCTTTGATCGCAGAATCGATGATTGCAAAGAAAGAGGAACTTGCTGAAGGATTGCGTCTTGCAACTGGAGGTGCAGGTGTTCCAACGCGAAAAACGAAGAACAAGACGGCAGCTTTTCGGAACTTCGTCAGCTATGACTGTGCGTTGAGCTCGTTTGGAGTTGAAATTGAGTCTCTTCTCGGGGTTTCGAAGCTTCCAGATGATACCGCTCTCTTCACCCTCAATACTTCATCCAGCGACCGCTCGAATACACCAGTATTAGCGAACACGCAGGTGCACTATATTAACTGCGCCCAATCTTCCCACCTGGATTTGGCCATATCTCTTCCTTATGTTGGAGGTATTGGTCAGGTCTTCTTCCCGCTTTTGGACCAGGCAAGGCATCAAGGTGAATTTTATCTTGTCCTGAAGATGCTGGTAAATGTACTGCGTCGCAACCCAGCGTGTTTAGCAGACTGCATCGGGTCCAACGGATATGCTTTCGTCACAGCGGTTCTCTGCACTCGTGTGCACTTGATTAACGAAAAAGCGCTTCGGTACATCGTACGACTAGCAGTGGCAGGAAAGCTAGTGCCATACGCGACAGGCACCACAACGAAAAAGGCACTGGCCCACCCAGTGGTTGTGAATGTTGTGGCGCTAACCCAGGTTGTGTTAAGTACCGCGTTACGCAGAAAATTGCCACATCATCTGCACTGCCAGCTAGTCTCGCTCTTGATGGACTTGCTGGTAGTGGCAAACCCCAACTCGGTGTTTAATGCTCGTCAATTGCGAAGAGCAGGGTTACTCCAGTGGATTCTCGCACACCTGTCGGAGCTCGGAAATGAAGGTTGTGAAATGAATTCCGATACGGCTCTCGAAATGCGATGGTGTTTTCCAAAGTTCATCGAACCAACTTTTGAAGCAATTTTGCAGTATGCTCTATCATTATTACGGGCATTTCTGAGACTTGAAAGTCATGTGGACGACGTTTATGGTATAACTGAGACGATCTTACTTTCAATGACGAGTACCGCTATACATTCTCGTGACAGTCCAATCCGCGTGATTCTTCTTCAATTCATACTCCATGAGATTGAAAACGATTCACTAAACTCTTCGAACAATGGAGTAACAGATCAAGCTTTGAAAGGGGGAAGTGTGGATGCACAGCGTCTCTCTGATACTATCATTGAGGCCGTTTTACACCGTGAAGTTGCTGTTTCGGTAGTCAAAAAGCGAGATGACAGACGATTGGATAGTGGAAATAGTGTTGAGACTGCTTCGTTGGGTTCTCCAGTTGGAGAAAGCAGTTCAAAGGTTGGAAAGGGTCGTTCCTCGACTTATCCTGTCGATTGCTTTGCGAGTGTACTTCTTGACGTGATAGATCGAGAAAGTGACACTGGTCGCTGGATTTCGGTTGAAGCGCTTCTAGCGGTTCGCGTTCTGTTATCACTGGCTCAAGTGCACGTGGGTTTCGCAGAACATTTGTTGTGTAGAACAATGCTAACGGAGAAATTGCAGAGGGTTTTGCTGAAATACAGCACCGATTGCTGTGCGTATATCCCTCTACTGGCGTATGTTTTCCGTATTCCTGTCGGTGATACCAGCTACAACGATCCTGATACATTCTCAGGTACTGAGTTCGTCTCAGCTTCGTCATCCAGAGTTCTGCAATGGACTGACAAGTGCACTGACCAGATTTGGAACTTGATCGGAGAGCTGCTGCTACAAAATTGCAATTTCGTCGACAACGCAGTTGCTACTGAAGCGAACGTGGATGTGCTAGGAATAATATCGCATCAGATGAAAGCAAGTACCTCCTTTTTTGCTGGCATGTGCAAGTCGAGTGGAACGATCTTTCGGATTATAGTGCAGTGTATGTGCTCCTGTTTGGATGATGATGATAGTTCCAATAATCGGTATGGTGTTTTTGAAAGACTGATTGGAAGTATGACAACGGAAATCAGTAGGCGAACCTCAACAGCTAGTGCGTGTGTGAATCTGACACAAACGATCATGATCCGAGCACTTTTTGATAGCGACGAGTTCGGGTGTTTAATGATGCTCTACTTGGAGACTCTTGATGAAACTATTGTAACGCAACATGACACAATGCTGTCTCGTGTGAGTGGCCAAAGATTTTGGTTAGCCCTCCTAAACTGTATCATTGACAATGAGACGGGAATGACAGCGAAGTGCTCATTGGTATCAATGAAAAATATTTGCACTGTCTGCGTAGCACTCGCTCGGTATTTAGCGGACGAAGACAGTCATTGGAAAGAACTTGATTCAACATCACAAGCAGATGGGGATGAAGTCTGTTCGCCAGGAGCACCTTTAGTGCAACCAACACACGTCCTTTGCTTCGGGGAGGAGGCTTTTTGTTTTCTGGTGAGATGCTGTAAATTTTGCGCTGAGTCAACGACAACACAAGCGCTTGGTGCGGACGAGCAACAGTTTTTCTATGGGTCTCTGATCTATTCTGCGCAGAATGTGCTGTTGAACGAGCTTGGAGGTGCGCATAAAGATACGCTTATCTCGGAACAGCTCTTGGATTGTCTAGTAGAGTCAAAACACATTCTTCTGGAGCAGCCTAGTTGGCAAGGGATAGTAATTTGCGGTGTTCTAGCAAAAACGGCGAATAGCGAGGTTACTGGAGGACTTGATGTTAATGCATCGTCAGGGAGGTCGCGTCGAATGCACCGTGTCCGAAGCCTCAGCGCCAACGCTCACAAAGAGTTCGGTATTGGTACCGAGTCAGATCGCAGTTTTATCCTCTCGCTAGCGTCCCTACTATTCAGAATGCTGATGGATGACGCGGTCAAAGTTCGCCACACAGCAATTGTCATGTGGCAGTACCTGATCGACCAGCGTTTTAACGTGTTGAAGGAGCTGCTAATTGCGGAGCCACGTGCATCTCTATTGCATACCATCACGGCAACGAAGAAAGAGGCTTCTGTTGATATCTTCCATGGCGGTTTTGATCGGCTACTGTATGCACTGCATACAACCGAAGCAGAACCGGGGACTGCGATGGTTGAAGCGAATGACAATGCTAGTGGACTGAACAAAGAGATCTGGTGCCAATTCCAGCTTTGGCTGGCTGATAATAACGCCTTGCTGACAGATCTTCTAATTGCAAGAACGGACGCGATTTACCGCCACATGCAAGACGTTGTTCTGTCGTGTACCAGTCTTCACAAGCTTCCGAGTGCAATCGATGCCCACGATACGCTACAACTCAACTTCCCAGTCCGAGTTGACGTCAGAAAAGAGAGCAATGCGAGCCAAATGTACGAGGATTTCGAATCTGACCCGTATCGCCGTGACATGATTGCGAAAAAGGCTGTTGCGAAGTTTTCAAGCCTCAAAGATAGCGCAGTTGAGTCCATGAATGACGGTTTATCTCAATGGCGGGAAACTTCATTGCGCTTTGCATACACTCGAAACATTTGGCGAACTGGAAGATGGCAAACAACTTCGCCAGGAAATTGTGAAGCTGAATGCGTCTCTGATTTCGCGCTGCAGCGAAGTTTATTCCAGCGCAGGTCTTCTGTTTATCGACTGGATACCACTGAAGGTCCCCAACGGTTGAGACTTCGACTTATCCGCGATTACGCTTCCGAAGAAAAACCAAGACAAAAGCTGTCTGAGAATCAACCAGCTAGTGCAGATGACCAGCCAGAGGAAGACTCGCTGCCGTCGTCACTTCTCTCTGTCACAAGCAACGTTGGGAATCTTGAAAACGAGATATTCCGACGAAGTGGGGAATTTCATGAAGCAGTTGAAGTATTCCGGGAGTTTTCGTACCTGCAATCCACAATCGTCGCACACGGAGATGATATCTACCACTCTCTTGAAAATATTTTGCGTCGGTGCAGGATGGATTCAACACGCGAAACATTTGCAGGCATTGATAAGCCAATGGAATGCGAAAATGGATCTGAGCAATTGACTGCACTTGTGGTGGCTCGTGTAATTTATACCTCGTTCTTTGACGGGCTGGAAAATGGTGGCGGCAAGCGCACTATGGGTGTTTCACCGTCTATCATCACGGATATTGATCAGTTTATTCAAAAAGCCGCAGATAATTCTGACGACAACATTATCCACTCGACACTGTTTGATGCGGCAGATTATGAGGCGACACAATATGCGCTTTGCTCAGCGCGCGCGAGTATTCGATCAGTGCAGCTCGACATCCCTGTTGTACCGGATAATGACAATGAAGTAGAACGTGATGGCTCGGACGATGGGGTTGAAGATGAAACAGGAAATTTGGTGGATGATGTCGATAGTGATGACTCGGATGGCCCTGGCGGCACCAAAGAAGAAGTTAGTAGCGACAAAACGGTATTTGGGCAAGAAAGCATCGTCCCCGACGAAAACGAAGGCGAGACTATTGAGCTATCGTTACTAGAGCCAACATCACCAAAAGCAGAACAAACCAAGCAAGTTGATACCTCGTCGGATGCTGTCTACGGAGCTGTTGCGCGTTTCCTGCGCCGTGACGACTACCCTCCAATGCGGAGCTATAATGCAACGTTTATCGCGGGTATGGGAGGAAACCCTGGTCTCTTCCTCGTATGCCGATCCGGATTGTACTTTATCGGGGGTATACTAAGTTATGCAACGATCTGGTCTCCGATGGCGACGCAATCGATGCAAGTGACAAACCTACGACAGTGTTTTTCGATAGCGAGGGCGAACAGCTTTCGAATCAGCCAAGCTGGCAACGTAAATTATCGACGACTCCGACAGGAGGGAGGAAGAAAACTACCAAGACCCTCCTTCGAGCAGCGTTGACTGATCTACGGTTCTCTCAATCAAAGACCAGCGGTGAACAATTCTTCACGGTTGTACCATTGGCAGATATGCCTGTTTATTCGACAGGCAAGCCATCCTCAGCATCTTACTTTACAGGAGCTACAACCTCTCGCTGGAGTATCAAGTATTCGAACGTCAAACAGTTCTGTCGCATCAAGTACCAACTTCGGCCAGTTGGAATCGAGTTTTTCGACACATTTGGCTCAACGTATTTTGTTCAACTGGATACCTCTGCTGACCGAGAAGAGATTGTCAAGCTGATGTTCCAAATGCCATTGGTGAACAGTATTTTCTGGAACCCCGTGTTTCGTACAGGGTCCATCGTGCCGTCTACCAAGCGAATACGTCAAGCGCTCACAAAGCGTTGGGTACGAGGATCCATATCTAACTTCGAGTACCTAATTCACTTGAACACTCTGGCTGGACGCAGCTTCAACGACATCACACAGTACCCAGTATTTCCTTGGATCATCGCGGACTATACCAGCGAGTTTCTAGATCTGGACGCGCGCAAGACCTTCCGCGATCTATCAAAACCGATGGGAGCAATCGGAGCGAGTCGTGCTGCGCAGTTCTCCGAGCGCTACACATCGATGAACCAAGATATGGATGTGGACGACCCAATGGGGACTCCAGCCTTTCACTATGGCACACACTATTCATGTTCGGCGTATGTGGTGAACTACTTGATCCGTCTAGAGCCTTTCACGGCCTTAGCATTGGAGTTGCAGGGAGGGATCTTTGACCATCCAGATCGTCTTTTCCGCAGTATTCCATCGTCCTGGGCATCCGCCTCAAAAGAGAACCTGCAAGACGTACGCGAGCTCATTCCCGAGTTCTATTACCTTCCTGAGTTCTTGTACAATGCCAACGATTGTGTATTTGGCACAACGCAAAGTGGTGAGGAGGTCTGTCATGTCATTTTGCCTCCCTGGGCTCACGGAGACCCACGCGAGTTCATTCGCCTGAATCGACGAGCTCTCGAGTCCAAATATGTATCAGAACATCTACATAAATGGATCGATCTAGTGTTTGGTGCGAAGCAGACTGGCCAAGCTGCGGTAGATGCTCTGAATGTGTTTATGCACTTCACGTACGAAGGCACCGTTGACATCGACAAGATCTCGGACCCGGTAATGCGAACAGCAACTTTGGCACAAATTGAGAACTTTGGGCAAACACCATCCCGACTCTTTTCTGACCCTCATCCTCAGCGTAAAGTACCCACTTTACTAGCTGTTGCACCGACCCCTTCCCAAGTTGTGGAGACGTCATCAGTGCCAGTAATGAACCCTTCGGTTGGCCATCAGTACGATGGTATTACGCTCAGCACAATTGAGACCTATGTCAAATGGCACACGCCTTTGGCACCAGCGCTCGTGTCGATCGGGAAAGACTACGTGTTTCTGAAGAAGCACTCGGTAGTCTCCGCCCAGCTAAACGGCGGAGCAATTGGTGACGTGAAATTAATTCACGATAAAATGCAATATCAAGGCACCGGATGCACTTTCATGCCGCCGCGCTTCGCAAAATATTTGGATTGGGGAAATAATGGCGGACTCATGAAGCTTCGTGTTCACCAACAAAGTGCTGGTCGGTACCGCGAAGGCAACAAGGTGCTAGCCATTATTGAGGGAGCCCACCATGATGGCATTAACTGCGCTGCTGTCTCGGACGATGGTAGCCTTTTGGTTACTGGAGGCCAAGATGCCGTTGTGAATCTGATTGAGTGTTCAAAAGCCTCGGATGGACGCCGAGTATTCAAACAAGCAACGAAATTTGTTGGCCACACGGACTCGGTCGTCTGCGTCGCTATTGACAAGGTAAGGGTTCTGACCTACTGATCACTGTTTTGTGTCGCCTAATGTTGTATTTGCTACACGATTTAGAATTCAACTTGATCGCGAGCTCCTCTGTAGACCGCAGTGTCCTGCTGTGGGACCTGCGGACACGAGCGTTGCTACAGGAATTAGCTGGACATACTGCAACCGTTGCTCACGTGTCGATCAATGGGTCCAATGGAAACGTGTTGACGACTACCCACTCGGAGCTGCGGCTTTGGAGTATCAATGGCGACCTTCTTGCAGCGTCCAGCTCGTCTGCATTTGGAATTCAAGACATTGTAAGGATTCTAGTAATTGCTCAAACCTGGTGACAAACTAACCACATTGTGCCTTCTGTTTAGACATGTGCGATATCCACTCGATGCGAGTCTTGGCAAAGCGGTGTTATCGCCGTTACTGGGCATGCAAATGGTGCGATAGCGCTTTGGGGACTCCGGTACCCTGCTGAATTGGCCCGCCAAAAGAAAGACAACTTGGATGCAGAGACTACAGCAGCTGAAAAACTGAAATCTTCGAGTGACTCGGGAGTTTATTGCACCTCGCCAAGCAGCTCAAAGAGGACCGAGCTGACCATCACGCCAGTCTCGATTAGTGCCTCCTCCAACACTCGCAAGCAAGTTCTGCCGTCGTGTCAGCTTTTCATCTTGAAACTGCTGTTGGATCATCGCACAAAGGTGACTGCACTGACACTGGGCCCAGATCAACGCCAATTACTTTCGGGAGATGCAGAAGGCAACTGCATTCGTTGGGTGGACGACAGTATTAGCACAAACATCCACTAGAGACGGACACCGTCGTTGGATAACCGCCATTTTTCAAACGCGGCTCGCTATATTTTTGCCGACCGTTTTCGTGAAACTTCCCGAGTTGAGCTCTGCAACGTCAGAAGGCACTTGCAACCCGAGTCACTCGTAGAATTTGGCCGTGACAATGAAAGAAATGTCGGACAGCAGATTCACGGAGACTGTCTCGAAGACATGGCTACCTTGTCGCTCACCAACCTCGACACAGCAATCACGATTCCCGATATGTTGGTCCATTGTTCTAGCCTTTTTCGTGGTGGCTGTAGCTGCTACACCGGTCGAACCAAAACTCCACCACCATCATGACTGCATTCACGACAAGAAAGTTGATGAGTTTGAACGCACTGTTGATACCGACTCGCTTGTGAATCCTCAGATATTTGCTGAAGACGTAGCTCCACCTCAGACTCCCGCTCAAGGTTACTTCGTAAACGCTTTTCTCGATGCAATTGGCGTAACGACAACGCGTACTTCCCGCAAACTCGAAGCGATGACTACATCTGCCCCGTATCAACCGCTCCGAATTGCCTTCGATGTGTCCAAGCTCTCCTCGTGAGTTGTTAGCAGTATTTTGCTTGCAGAAAGCGGTGGCGATTTACTTTTATGATGTTGTATTTGATTTGTCTAGTGATCCGGGCTACAAGTGCGAGGAGCCTGGAGATATCGTTGAAGTGGATAATCGCAACTACACCTGCTCGCAAGGAGACATTCTTACGCCAGCCAAGAAGGAGTTCCTCACGTCCATTCTCCTCAAAACGATCGCGACCTACTTCGGGAGCACACTGTCGGTGAAACGTGTGGCAGGGAATTTGGTGGTGTCAGGCATGGCGTGTTCAAACCAAACGGATTGGGCTTGCTGCAAGCAATCCATGCCGTCCGCCTATCGTTCGGTAGGCGTAGCGAACGCCGACTACTTGTTGCACGTTACAGCACGTCCGACTACGGGCTCTGTCATTGCATGGGCATTGCCTTGCAACCTTGACCAGTTCGGCAGACCCATTTCCGGCCAAGCCAACTTCAGCCCTTCACGTCTCGATCCGTCTGGTACTGCTGGAGCGAGTCGTACTCAACAAGTGGGTACTGCGCTGCATGAAATGACACACGCGCTAGTGTTTTCCCAGAGACTCTTCGTCAACTTTCGGAAACCGAGGAATGGGGCGCTTTGGGGGTACGCGAATGTCGTCTCTCAGTCACAACGGAATGGAGGAGTTGTGGTAAGCAAGATCATCACACCGCAAGTGGCCAAGTATAGCAAACAGCACTTTAACTGCTTCGATTGGGTTAATGCTGGGCTAGAGCTGGAAAACGGGGAGCAGGGAAGTGCCTCGTTTAGCTCTCACTGGGAAAAGCGTCTTATCATGAACGAGTATATGAGCGCGATAAGCGCGTACGACCCCGTGTATTCGGCATTGACATTGGCATTGTTTGCAGATAGTGGTTGGTACGAGGTGACTGGGTTTCCACAAGCGCAGCCACTTGCGTGGGGTTTCCATGAAGGTTGTGGTATGGCGCAGTCGAGGTGTTCAGAGTGGAGCGACCGATACATTTGTACCGACGGCGAGGAACGCGGCTGTACAGCTGACTTCAATGTCAAGGGCTATTGCAATGTTGCTAGCTACAGCTCGAGTATCCCAGCAGGCTTTCAGTATTTCCAAGACGCCAAGTTGGGTGGCCGAGATACCTATGCGGACTATTGTCCATTCTATCGCGGCTACAATAATGGGGATTGCCGTGGTGTCGGACGCACTGCGACTCTCGCGGATGTCGAAATGGAAGAAGTGGGCTCATCAAGCAAGTGTTTTCAGTCGAGTCTGAGCCGGTCGTCTAGCGGATCGTCCGATACACGTCCGACTTGCTACAAGGTGCTGGAGTGTTCCTCTACAACGCTCATACTGAACGTCGGTGGGGTAAAGGTGCAATGCCCCGTTGAAGGTGGTGAAGTGAAGGTCGATGGATACAAGGGGAAGCTCGTATGTCCTCCTAGCACGCAGCTTTGCCAATTTCTGGAGGACAAATGTTCGAGCAACGGTGTGCTCCTTTCCAGTGGACTTTGCAAGTGTTTTCCAGGATTTATTGGCAACGATTGCTCTGGAATTGAATGTCCGAGTAATAAAGATGAAGTGGAATGTGGAGGGCCGAAGAGTGGCGTGTGTGACCGCAGCACAGGGCAGTGTAAGTGCTCTAGTGGATATTCGGGGTTAGTTGCTCAACTTTGACGTGTCCTATGGGAGGCAAAAACATCCCAGTGCTCTGGTAATGGAGCATGCGACGCGGATACCGGGACGTGTACATGTCGTACGGGATACTGGGGTAATAATTGTGAGTGTGAACCGGGCTGCTCCGCTACGTCCTGTAGCAATCATGGTAGTTGCAGCTGTGAATCTGGTGCATGTACATGCACCCAGGGCTACTCCGGTATCGACTGTTCTGTTGCTCAGGTTCCAGCTGTGGTGGAGCTTAGTGAAGCAGCAAGTAAAACCTCTGTCACTGTGCGCTCCAAGGAGTACGCATTCTTCAAATTTTATCTGGCGTCGAGCAGCTACGATGTCACATTTGTTGTAGAATATCCGGCTAGGACTTCTAGCGCAACTGATGTCGATTTATACGGATCTTTCGACGACCAGTTTCCGACAAGCTTAACATCCAGTAGCTTACGCTTTGAAAGCAAGAACCAGGTCAAAGTCAAAGATGAAATTCACCTCTGCGGTACGCATGGCAACTTTCCACGCGGTATCAACTCTACGTCACGCTATTGCAGCAAAGCTACGGAGGCTTTTGTGCAAAGTGTGCCAGGTTACTTCTACGTATCACTGCTCGGATTTTCAACAGGAAATAGTGCTGTTACCCTACGAGTGGAGACAGATAAATGCCGGGGATTTCTTGCTCCGGACACGGAACTTGTGGTCGAATAATTCCGGGTGTATGCAGTTGTGATCGCTATTGGAGCGGAGACGATTGCAGTACTCCGAAGTGTGGTCCAGACTGCCAAGATCTAGGAATATGCTCAGATGCTACTGCGTGGAAAGGATCCTTGAATCTCCCAAGCTCTTCATCGTCTATCACTTCAGTATCCATTGGTACGAATGCTCTACGCAGTACGTCCGAGTGCTACGGCAATGGCATGTGCCAGCTCAATGAAAATGGTAAACCAGCCTGTGTCTGTGATGAGGCGTTTTCATTTAATCCTCCAGCGACATCCGCTCAAGCTTTGTGTCAAGTACTTCGACCCTCTGTGGCATATTTACAGCATTTCACGAGTCCTTTTCGGGTGGAAGCAGGTCTCTTGGACCTGCAGGTTGCACCCGGTGCTTGGGCACTGTATACACTGCAAGTAAAAGACAGCTGGAACGTTCTTGTCGCCAACCTTGACAGTATCTCGCTAGAAGGAGATGCCATGTTTTTCGTGCGTCGGGAGGCGCTACCCAAGACATTCCTCAATTCTTTCACTTCATCCGACGCCGTGCAGTTTGCAGACGTAAACGGTTGGGCTTCCGCATCCTCGATGCAAAAAATTGTGCTCTCTCGTTCAACGTCCACACTCAGTTCGGGACTCTACTATATCTGCGTCCACAATAGCGAGTACGCTCGTGGACCACTCGGCTACCGCCTAACTGTCAATGTCGCCACAAGCTGCAGGACTTCAGTACTTGTGGATGCCTTCAAATCTGTTGTTGACAAGACCAACTCGTCGATACCAAGTGGCAGCAGTAGTTTTTGAACGACGCTGCCGGAGATGATGGTAGCTTGAGTGTCTGCTTAAATGGAGGAGCATGCAGTACACAATCGAGTGAGATGTGTGCGTGTAAGGGTGGAGCCGCTGGCCGATACTGCACACTCAAACCTACCCGGGTCGTTCTATCCGGCCCTATTGCTTCAGCATGGAATGGGAGTCGTTCGTCTTCGTACGTGGCATTTCAAACTGCAGAAAACATGTCACTTGGAGTTGGTGAGTGGATCTACTTTTCGTTTGACGTGAATGACACTTCAGCAGAAGCTGTGGAGTTCAAACTTCATATTCAGAACGACTTGGTAGATGCTGCAACTCCAACCCGACCCGTGCTTCTTGCTCGTGGCCCAAGTGATGCGGGATTTCCTTCATTGGCATCGCCATCGTTACAAGATTTTGAAGCGGTGGCCTCTCGCTCACCAACCCAGCTCGTGGCGGTGGTAGTTGACACTTCCTGTTCATATTCCGCAACCGGGGCTGACTGCTACAAAGTGGCAGTGCACAATCGAGCTGTTTCCGGAGCTCTACTTCAATTCAGTATGGAAGCGATCGTACATACGAGCACAGCAAATACTCTTGCAGTCCCTAACACATGTGGGAGTGATGGGGATACTTCGAATTGCCACGGACATGGGCAATGTATTCTGCAGGACGCAGGCTCGTCGTGTCAATGCGCTACGGGGTGGACAGGAATTTCGTGCAATTCTCCTACGGGGTTCGAGCTGGCTCAGCTCTGGGGGCCCATGGATCACGTGACAATGCTGTGTTCAACATGCAATTCGAGCTTCACTCTGGCACGTGGTGAGGTGAAAATGTTTCGAGTTCCCGAGCCACTTCGAGCAGGAGTTGGGCTACGACTCGCTCTGCAGTCAGTTGATCAGTCGAGTAGTGGAGTGACACCGAGCGTGTACGTGAGTGAAGTGCTCCCGCGATCGATTTATGACTTCACGTACATTTCTCTTGCCAGTGAAGGTTCAAGCGAATCTCAAGTGGTGGAGGTGGCCCAACCTTCGTTCTCTGGGGACTACTGGGTGGTTGTTCACTCGAACTACTTGGCGGCCAATACTAGCAGCAATCTCACGGTGGCTCTTGCAACGTCTGCACGGCAACGACGACTAGAGGAGAGTACAGAAGATACTTTTTCATTCCAGCTCCTGGCGGAGCAGTACGAACTTCCTGACTCGATGTGGGGCACTTCGTTGCTGACAGACCAATCGTTTGCACATGCAATCTTCACGTGGGTATTTGACAGCTCAGCTGGAATCGCCGTCTTTACATTCTCCGTTGCGCTGCTCGTGATAGCGCTGTGCTTTTGTGTTTTTCGGGTTGCGAGGGCTCCAGAAAATCAGGATAAAGTCCTTGCTCGACTTTATCCTTCCCAAAGCTCTGGGGTGCTACCAAACAGCAAGGTGTCGCCAAAGTACAACGCCTAGTGGCGCTTTGGTTATGGACATTCATGATGTTGTCTCAGGTCAAAAAGACCTCGAGATCACGGGACCAGCGAGCAGCACAAAAATTAATGAGCATGTGAGAGCCGAGGAATCACCAGCAACACGGACCGTAGAAGAACTGGGGCTAGACGGCGACAAGTCCAAAGACTAGGGACTTAATTCGGTCAGGCTACTTGCCATCCTGAATGTCGCCACGAATGAACTTTTGAACGGTAAATGTACTGCTGATCTTCGGTTGGGTTTGTTTTGATAGACGATTTTGCCACCTTACCGTTGTATGAAGGTGATATTGCTTTTTGGTGGTGGAAGTAGTTTTGCGGACTTCTGGCGGGGGTTTTGAAACAATTGAAAGGCTGTACGAGAGACTGGCACGTTGGTTCAACTGGCTGCAGGATAATGGAGACTAGGCAGCAAGTGCTTTACGGCAGCAACGATTTTTCATCTTGGTGATCGATCTCGACCTCTGCAGTTGCGTTTGACAAGTCGTCACTGGCAGTAAGCATCGCAAAGACAAGTCAGAACATAACATAGTTCGTAAACATCGTCATGGCACCGTACCTGCTGTCGAGCTCACATCGCTGTTTGAGGTCCTGCTGTGAGCGTTGTAGGCGATCAACTTGCAGCTGCGTCACAGACGTCAAGCTCCACCACCGAGCTTTCCACGCAGCCTCCCTCTCCTTGGCCTCAATCAGCTGTTGTTTCGCATCGCTGAGCTCTTGTTTTGCATCGCTGAGCTCGTGAGTGGTGACTGCTCGAGCCTCCTCGGACTCGTCCAGGAGGCCGTTCAATCTCTCTGCAACTTGGTCCATCCAGTCGAGTTGGCGCTTCATCTCTTGCAGTCGACGCGCAGCCTCTTCTTGAGCGCGTACTGCGTCATCATCGTCATCGTCGTCACCTTCGCCAGCGCAGTAGATAAAAAGCATGTCCGCTTCAGCGTCGCGCTGCCTTTCTTCTGCTCGAGCGACTGCGTCCCGCTCTTCAGCGAGCTCCTCTTGTAGCAGGCTGTTGGACTGCTTGAGTTGCTGGATCTCTGCGTCTTGCTGTATAAGCAGCTCGACGTTGAATCGACTTGACGTCTGCATGACAGGGATTAGTTGGTGTCTCGGTTGCCTTTCCTTTTTAAGAGTGACGACAGGTAGTTGAAGACCGACAATCACTCTTTTCTATGATCTGATTGGCCAATTCAAATTCAAAAGGCCGCTCAACTTTAGCAGTCACAAGGACTAATTTGAACCTCGTGGTTATGAAGATCAGCACGCACAGCTGACGGCTGAAAAGTTGGTGCGCGATATTATTTTGAAGACGATCGCAGCAGCCTCAAGATTTACACGGACGCGAAGGACGACTTTCAACAAGTTGGTATTTAACGACATTCTGAGCCATCAGCCTGTGGTCAGACGAGCGCGTGGGCAACCTCGAGACTTTTGTCGAGAGTTTGAGTCATGGAGCTTTATTGGGCAGGCTTTTGCAAGTGTTTGCAGCCGATGTAGAAGTTTTCCAGCTACCACTCGGAGGACTTACAGCGCTGGCGTTTGATGAACCTCATTTCTTTTAATACGTACGTGATTGCTGCAGTCGAAGATTCGCCTTGGTGGTCTGAAGAAAATGCCGGGCAGTCATTTGAGACTAACTTGCTCAGCTGGCTGTACAGTACTCGTGTCTAGTGTCTGTCTGGCCTTCAACGACGCTACGCCGGCTGCGTTTGCCATGGACATTCTGTGGAACACGATCGATGTGTGCAAGTTTAGTTGGCAGCAGGCCATGGTGTTATCTGCGTGCCATGAGTCGTCCGCTGCCCAAGATCAACGCCTCGTCGATGCTGTGCGTGGAAGACTACATGTACCTTAAGGGACGGATGTGTTGCCAACTCGCAGCAAAACCTGAGGTGACCTGCTCATCGACAAGGTGTAGGCGCTGCTTGAGCGCAAGCAGGTGGCGTACGAAACGATAAGCTGCCTCCCGAGCATTACAAAGGTGACCGGCGTACATAACGACCGGAAGAACCGAAATACCCAGGGTTTGCCTGGAAACTCTGACAAGTCGTTTAAGCCATCCAAATGCACACAAGTCTCTACCACGCGGAACTTTCATCATCATGTGAGTCCGTTCCGCCGTTTTTGAAACGCTGAAACCCTGTACGGTGACCGAAAGTGCTGCACTCCGCGCTGGCCCCAACTCGCCCTCGCGCGCTATAATAGCGACGAGGCCCAGTGCGTCTCCGGAAGGTATTAGCGTAAAGCTCACAAAGAAAATCCGCCACCTCGTGCCCCGCGCTGAAACGCGACTCGCAGTTCGCAATTCGCCCAGGAACCAGCATGGGCTTGAGTCGCCGGGCCAAGGCGGACGGCGCGGCGTCCACGTCGGCCCGCTTCCTGGCCTTCTTCTCGCACAAGAAGCCCCTTCACAGACCCAGCCTGGAGGCCGAGCCCGCGGCCGAGCACTACAAGCCGCCGACCCACGTGCAGCTGGCCGCGCGCGTCCCGCGTGACGCCCCGTGCGTGGGCGTCTTCCCGCAGCGCTCGTCGCGCTCGTCCTCTCTGCAGTACTCGACGCGCTCGTCGTGCTCGTCCAGGTCCTCCACCTCCTCCTCGGAGATGGCCATCCTCGGCCGCGACCACGACGACCTGTACGCTCTTCAGCGGACGTCGGCCGACTCCGTGGACGCGGAGCCGCCGGCCGACGCGGCCGCGTTCGAGGCCCGGGAAATGTGGCGCGAGAGCTCCGTGGACGAGTTCCTGTCGTGCTTTCCGCGAGACCTGACGGCCGACGTGCGCGCCACGTGCACCGTGGCGAACCCGCGGCGGGCCCGGCGCTTCCTGCGCGGCCTCATCGCGTCGCTCGAGTTCGAGATCCGGGCCACCAAGTGGGCCGCCTACTTCTTGCAGATCGTGCGCGCCGCGCGCAGGGACAAGCGGCTCTCTCAGCGGGCCGCCGTGTCCGTCAAGTGGGCCATCTGCGCGCACGTCCGCGGGGAGGCGCGCGTCCGCCAGGAGCAGCAGAAGCAGGTGGACGCCACGCTGCAGCGCAAGATGACCGAGTACCGAGTGGCGCTGCAGTGCGTGGCCGGCACGGGCGTCGTCAAGTTCGGGCGCAAGGGCAAGCCGCACGCCACGACGCTGTGCGTGGAGAACGGGACACGCTGCGCTGGACGTCCAAGCTGCTGGCCCACGCCACGCAGATGGCGGTGGACGGCGTGGCGGCCACGACGACCATGGGCAAGAAGCGCGTCAAGGCCAAGAACGCCATCCCGCTGGCCAGCATCCTGCGCGTGTCGTCGGGCCCGTCCACGAGCGTGCTGGCAAGGGCGCTGCACAAGGGCACGCTGCTGCTGGACGACGCCGGCTGCACGCTGTCGGTCGTGACGCACACGCGCACGCTCGACCTCAAGGCCAAGACGGCCGAGGAGCGCGAGTGGCTCCAGCGCAGCTTGAGTTCCTCGTGGACCTCGCACGGGACCACGAGCGACGCGTGGCCCAGCAGGTGGAGCTCACGATCATGAAGCGCATGGAGACCCTGGCCGTGTGGAAGTTCGGCCGCAAAGGCAGACCGCACAAGACGCGCGTCTTCGTGGACCGCTTCGGAGAGGTGTCGTGGCTCGGGCGCAGTGGAGACTCGCTGCAACTGGACGAGATTGTGGCCGTGCACGAAGGCCAGCAGACGCCCGTGTTTGCAAGGGCAAGAGCGGCTGGCCGAGTGTCTCCTGCCAAGGCGTCTCACTGTTTCTCGCTGGTCACGGGGCTGCGGTCGCTGGACATTCAGGCGGTGAACGAGCAGCAACGCGACTGGTTTGTGGTCGCCTTCAGGTACCTGCTGGACAAGGTTCATGAGAAGACTGCGGCCATGCAGCGTGAACGAGCTGAACGGCAAATTCGCATGCTGCAGGACCTCGTTCGCGAGGACGAAGACAACTTCCTCTCGGGCGATGGCGACGATATGTACTATGATGATTGCCCGCCAGCACGGCACTCGTAGCGTCCTACGCCACTCCTACAAACTATAATTCACCACCGTCTTAGCAAGAGATAAAGTACAAAACCGAAGAGTATGTATCTATTCTATGTCGTTCAAGCTTGTCTACTTCTCACCGCGTGAACTGCAGGACATCCCGCTGCATTTTCAGCCACTCCTCCATCTGTAGACGTTCCAGTGCGCGCGTTGGCGAGACGCTGCTCCACGATCTCCGCCAGAGCAACTTGATGAGCACTTGCCAGCACCTCGAGCTGCCCGTTGCTCAGCGTACCAAGATCCATTCCAGGAACCAAGTGGAATGCACGCAGGTCGACTGCGGCCGCCCGAGGCTCTGACGATACCATAAAATGCTGCATGTCCTCCATAGAGTAGTGAACGGCACCGTTCTCGTTTGTTGAGCTTGACATGGAGAGACCCAGCGCCGCAGCTTGGGCCTGCGCAAGGCTATTGCGCGTCATGGACGCCTTGGCGATCACTTCGTGGCATCTCACGCACTTGAACATGGAAGACTCGACCGTCAGGAAGGCGGAAGATTGCAGACACGATGCACAGTACAGCTGTGTACACGAGGCCTTGTCGCCACCACTAGCCACACCACCGCTGCACTGCAAATTATCACTCACGAGCTCGCCACATAGCCCACAAGCAAGGTAGCCCAGCGTTTCGGCCACATTTTCGTTGCTCAGGCGCAGGTTGTTTACCCAGCGTTCGCGTGCCTCACGCGCGACTTGGTGGTTTCCATTGGCACGCTGCTGTTTCCACGTTAAACGTCCTGCTGGAGAGTAATGTAGGCCGGCCGACGACAACGCTGACGACGCGACGGTGGCCGGAGCCATTGCTGACGAGGAACTAAAGCCTGGTCGCCATGGTGACCCAGATGAAAACGGAAGTCCGCTTGAACTAATCGATGCTGCTGCAGACGCCATGCTTGACGTATTAGTCGATCCTGTCGTCAGTCCAAGTGATCGGAACGTCAGAGCGTTTGGGTTCAGCGGCGATGACGCGATTGAACGAGGAGTTCGGCTAGTCGAATTCACCTCATTCGGTTTCTCCCATCGTTCCTCTTGAGTCCTGGCGGATGTGTATGCAAAAGCATGAAACTCTGCTGTGGAAGATGGAGCAGAGGCCGACGTGTGCGAGTGTTGATCTCTCGTACTTCTTGGACGTTGCTTGAAGTTGCGACGAGGCATCTGTGGACTAGTTTTCGGGGAGAGGCAGCCGTCAGCTTTCGCCTGGTCGAGGTCGGCAGCGAGGCTTTCTCTTTTTCGGCAAGCTACTTGTTTGCCCGGATGTGCTGCTGATCGCTGCAATGGCTGAGCGGTGTTTCTTGCCCACGGTCGTCCATGCACCGGTCGATGGGGCAGTATTAACTGCTTGGATAGGTTCTTCATCTTTGACACCTGCTGGCTCGTTCATCTCGGATTCTGGCGTAGTCCCTGGAGCCTCATCGTCGCTATGGTCTTGTTCGA
Source organism: Phytophthora syringae (assembly GCA_012656105.1). NCBI lineage: Eukaryota > Oomycota > Peronosporomycetes > Peronosporales > Peronosporaceae > Phytophthora > Phytophthora syringae. Next base: position 89,519 of record JAAKBD010000017.1, on the reverse strand, counting down.
TGGACACACATGAATCACGAAGAATGCCCTCGTCTTCCTCATCCCAGCTGGCAGAACTTGCTTCGTCATCCTTCACCTCGGGTGTACTCGGACTCGCAGCCGTGGTGTCATCACCAGGCTCAGCTGAAGGCTCTTCATCAGCAGGTGCCGGCGGGGTAGCTGTATCACTATTGGTGTGGCTCTCGTCGACCTCAACACTCTCGGTAATAACTTGGTTCTGTTCCTGCTCGGGCTCTTTCTCCTGTTGCTGCTGCTGCTTGGCTGCCGCCTTGCGTTTGGCCTTCTTGTTTTTCTTCTTGTTCTTCTTGCTGCCTGAGCTGACACCTGCGCCACTACCGGTCGCAACACTCTTGTCGGCCTCTTCCTCCATCTCCAGCATCGCCATCATCCGCGCCGCCGCCTCCTCTTCCAGCTGCCTCCAGATACCCCGCAGATGCTCCACACACGGGCCGCTCTCGCACAGCTCCGACTCCTGCGCTTCTTCCAGCGGTGTCTGCCCAATCGCGTTCCTGAGCGTAATATCCGCATCAAACGCCAGCAGCGTCTTCACACACTCCAAGTATCCGCACGCCGCCGCCAGATGCATGGCCGTGCTGCCCTCCCGGTCTTGAAAATTGACCAGCTTGTCATTCTTCTCTAGTAGCATAGTCAGAATCTCCGCACGTCGAGCGTCGCTCTCCACGTCCTGTTCCGGGTCCTCTCCGATCATCACGGCGCACAGCAACGTCGACGCGCCGTACTGGTTGAGCACGTCCACGTCTGCGCCGTGTTTCAGTAGCACCTTCACAGCCTCGGCCCGTCCTTCAATACACGCCCAGATGAGCGGCGTGTCTGCATTCACGTTCCAGCAGTCGACCACTGCTGTGTCGCACTCGCACAGCGCGGCCACGATCTCCGCGTCTCCGTTCTACAATAAAAACGAGAAAAAATGGCAGCATTACGCCTCAGTCCCTGTGAGAAGTAGCAGCTCCCTAACATCCGAGTCTACCTTGGCCGCAAAGTGCAGAGCAGTGGAGCGAAGCTCGTGGGTACGAACACCCACGTCGGCGCCGCGCCGCAGCAGCGCGCGCACCACAGCGCGGTGGCCCTCGGCCGCGGCCACCATGAGGGCCGTGAAGCCGTCCACGTCCACGTCGTTGACGCCCACGTGGCCGCTCTCCAGGATCTCCTCGAGGCAGTCGATGTCTCCCTCGGCCGCGCACTCGTAGAAGTTGATGGCCCACGTCTGGCCGTCCGCCAGGTCCACGGAGAACTCGGCAGTGGTCACCTCCTCCTCGTCCGAGTCGGCCTCACCCACCAGCGGGAATTTCGTGGTGGCCAGCACATTGACAGGAGCGGAAGCGTCCGGAGAAGAAGATGCGGGTGGTGGCCTGGCCGGAGACGAAGCCGCGGTGGCGCTAGGTGGCGGCGCGGCGCCCGCATCGGCTTCGGTGGCCGTCGCCATTGGTGCTGGCGTTAGTTGTGTCCGTTTGACAAGCTGTCGGGAGTTGGTTGTGTCGGATGTACCGTGACTGCTGTATAGAAGGCCCATGAGTTGTAAACCGAACTCCACAAGTGGTCAAAACGCCATGGAAGAGGATAACGTGAATTTTATAGCGTCAAGGTGGCATTCACAGTGATGCTTAATGCTACATGAGAGCATTCAACAAAAGAGCAAACACTAGGCGAGCCATTGTGGTGGAAGGTTGTGCGAGATCGTGAGGGTCCCAGTGAGTTTTGAGAATGAACTTAGGATATCCCGTCACCAATCGTGCTCCGTAGTTGTGGACCCTGAAAGACATTGTATTCACCGAGGTGCTTTCCACAACCAAGCACCACCGACAGTCCCTTGACCCACACAATCACCGGGTATCGAAAACTTGCATCATTGACCACTCGATAGCGGTGATAATGATGCCTGGTCACCAAAACCATTGCATGAATTTACCGGAAGCTGCCAAGGCACGAGCTCTCATTCTGTACAACCACAAAAATCTATGCTGTCAGGTCCGGGGAGCTCCACGACAAAGTAAAGAAGTCAATTCCTTTTACACCTGGCTGATCATTAGCTCAGCAATGGGTAGTACAAGTCGACAGAGTTCCGCTGCGCAGAGCTCAAAGCAGTATTGCTGCGGCGACGAATAACTACAAGTCCAGCCAGCACGGCTAGCACGCCACCACTTAGCACCATCAAAGCGATAGGATGCTCGCGAGTGACCTTGGAGAGTAAGGTGACAGGAAAGTAGTAACTGTTGTAGGCCCCGCTTGAGGCGACCGGTTCACAACGCCTTAGGTCTTCACTTGTGTTAGGCGTGCTAAACAGCGGTGTACAGACAACGTCCGTTTGCGTACATCCCTGGCAGCACTCTCTCTCGCCTGAATCCACGTACGTACTGGTCTTCGTACTTTTAATCATCGACCCACCGCAGACTTCGTACAGACCAGCTTTTTCATTGCCTGCGCACGCATCATATTCACACTTCGCCCCGGGAAGGTCAAACTGAGGTCCTTTGCAGTCGATAATGGAGAACGAACGGCCACAGGTCTTCGTGTGTGTTAAGTCGCTATAGCCCAGATACGTAAAGTCACAGGAGACGTCAAAGTTCGTAATTGCTTCGGTGCTTGGACTGTGCAGCATCTCCACACCAAAGCGCGTTACGATCTCAGGCGATTTCCCCGTTACTCGAAGGATCTCAACTGGCGTGCGGTTCTCCAATGTTCCAGTGCAAACAACCTCCGACACATTCATCCTCAGTGCAGTTCGTGAGTATTGAAGTCCGACATTCGGGTGGAAATCAAAAGTGAGCTCCGCAAAATCGCTGCCCGGGTACGCACACACTTGCGCAGCGATTGGAAGCCGCGACACCGACGTCTGGTACCACATATTGCTGAAGTCCTTGCAAACGTCAACTGCGCTGTTAACATGTAAGTGGACGTAGAAGAAGAAGCTGCGTACAAGGCCACACTGCGTCCACGCTTCAATCGAGATTTTTGTCTCCGGGTCTGAGAATGTGATAACCTCGTCGTTGTCGTACACAGCTTCGCAAGTTGACCACTTGCACCCGGTTTCGGCACTTGTCTGGCGCCGAGTCTTCCACAGCTGCCATTTCTCCGAGTTTCCGTTCACTTTGTAGCGCCAATGAATAAAATCATTCACTTCATAGTCTCCGTCGAAGTTCAGAGTCTGCGTCGTACTAATGAGCTCGGAGATCTTCGCCAAGTAGACACATTGGCCATCGTCACCATAGTATGACGTACACTCGAGCGCACGGTGCACCTGGGTCACCGTCTGAAAGTCTTCTTGATGCAACTGCTGCAACACTTTCTCGGATTCAGCCTTTAAGTCAGGCTTGATGTGAGCGGTGACAGTCGCGAGTGTGTCCCCGTTGATCACAAGGCATTGCTCGAAAGTGCACGACTGATCACCCTCGCAGTAGCGAGCATTGTAATCCGATCCGCACCTGTAGTCGGTCCAAAATTCCCGTACGATGGTGGTCATTTTGCAGCAACGCTTACATTGACTCGCCGGGACTGGGTTGACCACGTCGAAGCACGTGCGGTCGCTCTTCTTCAGGGGATTTACAGTCGCCTTGGCGTGGTTTAGGAAGTCCCCAAGCACCAAATCCTGATCAAAGCATGATATGCTGTCATCGTGTTGGTATCGAGTGTACTTGCTCTCGAAGAAATTCTGCTTGCTGAACTGGTGCAAGTCGCACCGGTTGTTGCCGCTGCAGCCATCGTTCTCAGCTTTATCGCCATACTCAAAGTATTGCTGGATCAAAGAATTCGCTGTGGCCATGTTTTTAACTGTCAGTGCAGCGGTAAATCCACAGTCAGTAGCTGCTGCTGCTGAGTCGCAAAAGCTAGCTGGGCATTTCGTAGTAGCTCGAGGTCTGTAATTGTCTAGAATGGTTAGGCAGCCAGCGCAGGTGGCACTCGAGTAGTAGTCGTATGCATCCATTTCCAATCGGTACTTGCCGTAGCCAGTGAAGACGATACTGTTCACTGCATCAGCTCGGTTCGACTGATAGTCCTTCCACGTCTTTGCCGCGTCATGTATGTGGAGATCGTCATGTCCAGCAACCATTGGGTCAAAATTTGCTGCGCTTGGGGACTTCGCGACCACATCTTTGAACTTTAGTGGCCAAGTCGAAGAAACGCTGCCAAGGACGCTCTTCAGGTTTTCTGCGTAGTACTCGGGGTTCTGTTCCTTCACCGCAGTCACCTGCACACGTGGATCGAGAGAGTTCTCGGCAAGCAGCACGAGCTTGTTCGAGCCATAGCCACTCGTTGGGAGCGGAAGCGGGATGCCCCACTTGTCCACGATGTGGTCCAACGAGCAAACATTAGCTTTCTCCTTCACGTGGTGGCAGTAGCCGCTGACCTTGCTCCACACACAGTTCGAGGCATTGCCCCCACTTTCACGCACAGTTTGTCACCCTTTTGCTCTGCATCTCGTAGCCTGCTGGGCAGCCACAGAAGCACTGGCGTGTACCATCATCGCCGACAAGCGTGACAGGAACACCGTTCTGCAGATCCGCACAGGCCAGCGACTGGGTAACCGTGAACGGGTTGTACATGAAGATGTCTTCATCTGCTTTGAGCTCGATGCAGCTGTCCGGTCCGCCTTCGCAGTTCTCTCCACTGCCACTCAACTGGAAGTTGATCATGTTGACGATTTGAGCCGAGCTTTCAAACGTGACGATCTCGTTGTACGAAGCCTCGTCCGTTGCGAAAGAGACGACTGCAATGAGGCCGTCCGTGGAGCTTGAAGCGAGTTCCAACGGGTACACGTCACCCAGTGCAGGGAATGCAGTGAGCCGGTCCAAGTCATCTTGCGTAACCTCTTGAGGTGAAGCCACGCTGTTAGTGCAGGCCCCAGGTACCATCGTGGCTCTGAAATTCAGGGCCACAGCGTCGTTGTGGTCCACGGTTTCTTCCACAATGTTCTTCATATCTCGTGCCCACGTCTCCACCGAAGAGAGCGTCGAGGTGCCAACACACTTGGAAAACATGAGGAGGACGTCGATGGCTCCGGCGTAGACTGCGTCTTGGTGCTGGGAGCACAGGACCATTTCGTCCTCGACCAGCTCGTTACTGCCATAGCTCTTCTTGACCTTCTTCTTGGTCACTTTCTTGTCTGCAAACTGCGTCATGAGCAGGTCCCTAGGCAGCTCTTCTGACGACGCAACGAAGGACGTGCCGTTGCTAGTGAGCGAGACGGCCAAATGTCTGTTGAATGTCAGCCCCACCGCCTCGATTGGAGCCGTGAACTGGAGCGAGGCCAGGAATGTCCACAGCCCCAGCAGCTTCGACCGTCGCGCGGATGCGCTAGGACGCATAGCTGTAGCGAATCCGAATGTGGTTGACGTCTGATGGCCATCAAAATTTTGGATCTTTCACGGTTGCGCCCTTTCATTATGGACGGTTGAGCTGCGTCAAGGAGATTTGAGGGGCAGCAATGCGAGACTGTAGACAGTCTAGACGCGTGTTGGTAAAGCGCTGGCCGTGTCTGTCACGAAATACATGTACTCGGTTGCGTTGCGGCAGAAGTTGCTACTCTCGACTGTCCAGGCAGGAGATCCTTACCGCAAAGTTCACAGCCACGAGGAATCTGGACTAACGGAATGGACGTCGGAAGCTCCGGAACTGAAGTTGGCTCGACTGTCTAAGCGATACGATCCCGGTCTGCAAGTGCGTCCCCAACGAAGGCCGAGAGCAGTCGAGGAAGTTCCTCAGGAATCGGTGCCTTGCCCAGGATAAACAGACGTCGGCCATTCCGCCGATGAGTACAAAGACCGAGGTGGGTGCCCATGAAGCGGCCTTGTTATGACAGCAGCCATGATAAAAGCCGAGCGCTGCGAGACCGCAGCATCCCGGTCAAGTCATGGCCGGTAAGTGTCGGCACAATGTTGGCCGTCGCAACAGGTCTGCGCTGGAAGCTCCAGTCCAAAGTCTCCGCTGGAATACACGGACTCCACAAGGCAACATGTATGGATACCGGTAGCCGCAGGAGATTTGTTGCTCGTTTTGCTGGGCGTCAACTGGCAATTCTTTTCAGCCTCCATGTAGGGCAAGCGGCGATGCACGGGCTCTGGTCGATCTTGGGTTGAGTCCCAGCTGCGGGTCGCTTCAGCAATCCCCGTCTCGAGCAAAAAATACCTCGAGCTGTTCGGGGATGCGCCGCCCTTGTCGTGCGTGGCGCCCACTTCGTCATTCGCCTCCGGCCCCGCACCCCGTCGCTCCTTCATGGACAGCACGGGCGCCACGGCGCGCACGCCGCGCATGCGTCGGTCGCCTATGCCCGGCCGCCGCGACTTCGGCGAGTCGCCGGCCGTTAGCCGCACGTTCGACGGCAGCACGCCGCTGTCCACGCGCGCCGCGCACACGAAGACGCCGCGCCACTCGTACCACCCGCGGCGCGCCGGCACAGCCGCCACCTCCATGGACGACCTCGTCGTGGACTTGCAGGAGGACGCGCCGCTGCTGCGGCCGCAGGACGGCCCCGTGCTCTCCCCTGCTCAGCGCAAGGTCAAGATCGGCGTCTACGGCGTGCTCAACACGGTGATCCTCGTGCCGCTCATGATCAGCTTCGCGCAGATCATCTTCCGCGACCCCGAGTTCCAGCCGTACATGAACGACCTGGTCAAGCTCGTGCTCGTGTCGGCCGCCGTGCACCAGCTCTGCTTCACTTTCGTGAGCTCGCTGCCGTTCGCCATGGGGCAGGTGCAGGACGCGGGGCTCATCTTCCTCTCAGGCATGAGCTCGTCCATCATCAAGGCGCTGCACGACTCGAGAGGAGACGCCTTCGACATGGACGAGGCGCTGGCCACCACGCTCTTCACTATGGCCGTGTCCACGGCCGCACTTGGCGCGGCACTCATCGTCACGGGGAAGCTGCGGCTCGCCAGCTTCGTGCAGTACCTGCCCATGCCGGTGGTCGGCGGCTACCTGGCCTTCATCGGTTTCTATGCCATGGAAGCTGGGCTGTCCATGATGACCACGCAGAGCATCAAGCAGCCCTCCGACTGGGCCAAGCTGGCCGATTGGGACGCGCTGCTGCTGTCCGCGCCCGGCGTTGTGGCCGGCTCGGCCATCTTCTGGGTCAACTCGCGCTGGGATCACATGGCCGTGATGCCCTGTTGCTTGGCGGCGATGCTGACTGCTTTCTACACTATCCTGCTCGTGACAGGGACCTCTCTCGATGACGCGCGCGGCTGGGTGGGTGGCTCAGCCGCCACCGTCGCCGCGCCCCATCACGCAGATCTACGGCTTTTACGACTTTGCCAAGGTGGACTTCTCGCACTTGACGGCGCAAATCCCGACTTGGGTGGCCATGTACTTTGTCGTTGCCTTCTCATCGTCGCTGGATGTGGCGGCCATCGAGACGGCGCTGGGCAAGCCGCTGGACCATAACCACGAGCTGCAGACTGTGGGCGTCAGTAACTTGCTCTCGGGTCTGAGCGGCGGCTTTACTGGATCCTACCTCTTCTCGCAGACCATCTTCACTCTGCGCGGCAAGCTCGAGTCCCGCTACGTCGGACTCATCGTGTTCTTCCTCGAGATCGCCATCGTGTTGAGTCCGTTCTCGATTATCGCGTATGTGCCGAAGGTCTTCTTCGGGGCCTTGCAGATGCTCGTGTGTCTCGATCTCATGAGCGAGTGGCTTTGGCATGCGCGCAACAAGCTGCTTCCGCGTGAGTATGGCATCGTGTGGCTCACGTTCCTGTCCATGGTGTTCATCAACCTGGAGCTGGGCATTGTCGTCGGCATCATCATTGCTGGCTTCAACTTCATCTACTCGTACATCGCAACGTCCAGTGTCCACCGCGTGATGAAGCGTTCGCGCGTGGAGCGTGACCTTCGTGAGCGTGTGCTGCTTCAAAACATGCGCATGTCCATCGTCACGCTGGAACTAGAAGGCTACATTTTCTTTGGCTCTAGCGTGAAGGTTATGGACGAAGTGCGTCGTCACGTGTTGGTGACAACGACGGAGAAGCAAGAGGCCAAGACCCTCTCGGGTGCATCGCCCATGATACCCCGACGTAACGCGGCGTCTCCGTACGTAGCCCGATCAATGCAGGACACGTTCAACGACGACCTCGCAACGCTGGACTCGGTTTTCGATGATCACGAGATCCACGGCTACTCGTCCACACCCAGGGCTGGAAAGAGCGGTGGGTCGGCAGCACTTCATGCCGCTCGTACAAAATACTTTATCCTGGACTTTGAGAAGGTGAGCGGCGTGGACGCCACGGCTGTGCGAAGCTGTTTCAACGCCACCAAGGAATTGCTGCGCCAACACGGTATTTCCATGATATTTGCAAGTGTTCCGTCCGATGCAGAGCGACTGCTTCGAGTCCACGACGTGATTGAGCAGGAGGACGGCTCCGGCACCGGATCACTTGTGTTTGATACTCTGGACAAGGCGTTGGAGTGGTGTGAGGATGAACTGCTGGTATCTGAAGGAGTGCTGCCACTCAGCGAGTCTGCACCTCTTAGCAGCGGAAACGAAGGTCAACAGTGGCAATTGCTGGACGAGCTCTTGCCTCGTCCTGACGGATCCCGCAAGGACGATGCCCTGACAAACTCCCTCTCGGATGGCTCGAAACTTGAAGAGGACACGAGCGCAATGCTCACACGGGAACTCGGTGACATGTACGTGAACCACTTATTCAAGCAGGAAGGCGAGACGCTGTATCGGGCTGGTGCACTCGTGAATGGCGTTTACTTCATCGGCTACGGCAAGGTGGACGTGTTCATGCCGTCCAAGATCCACGAAGGCTTGGGTCCTGGCTTCCGAGGACGCAAGCGCATCACGCGAGTGTGCCAAGGAGGTCTGGTCGGAGCGTCCGAGATGATTCTGCACAAGCGCCACCAGTTCACCGCGCAAGCTCGAGCTTCGAGCTCCATCTTTTCCTAGGCAAGTCCCACTACGCGCGAATGCAAAAGGCGCACCCCGCGTTGGCTGCGCGGTTCCAGCTAGCAATGCTGCAGTCCATGGCCATCGGCGTGCTGGAGTCCAACATGACGGATGATTGAGCTCGAGCACTTCCTCGCAGGAAATAGGGAATGCAAATAATGCACAGATCCTATAGATGAAGTTTGCTTGTGTTTCCTTTTGCTTGTCTTGAGATTGCAAGTCATTTCGCGAACTTACTGTATTACAATGTAGAATATGAATGCTCCTAACGCACTGAGTGCACGCGGACCAGCCTCGCATAGGTAGCTGCATCCCTCCATAATCATCCTTGGCTTCGACTTCAGAACCTGAACTTCCCCACCTCACTTTCTAGCGGCACTGCCATCGACCAGACAAGTCGGTCTTTGGCACGCTCAAATTTCTTTTGTTTTGCAATTCTTCTTCATTCAGACGACGGGGTCACTTCAGACAGCCAACGATATAGCTGACTGCTCTGCTACCAGCCTCTCTTCTGTTTCTGCGGGTTTTCTGGGTTCTCTTGGAATAAGTAATTAAACAGGCGAGGCGCGGGGAAGTCGAGGTGTCCAGCACGTAGGTCGATATCCCAAGCATCGGCTCTTGATGGTGATGGTACAAGAGCGGCTCGGCCAATGGCGGCGGGGGCAGGAAGTCACATGCAACGGAATCCGGTCCAAGCCAACGAGCGCGCACATTTTGCCACGTTACAGATCTAAGTTCTGCATCTGCGTCTGCAAGTTCTGGCGTGCCGGCGGCGGCTGCTGCTGTTGCTGCGTCGGCATCATCGGCACCTGCTGCGGCGCCGCGTGGTTGTAGTATCGGATTCTATTGTTACGGGGGTGGACGTGTTTGACAGCTCGTCGTCTTCCTGACCGCTGTCCTCCATCCGGGAGCCGTTGGCGTGAAGGTGGCCCGCCGTACCGAAGAAGTGCGGCAGCCGGATCTTCTTGGTCGGCTTGATGGATAATACCGTGCGGCCAAATTTCACGTGCAGCGACTGGTTGTTGTGGAGCGTCAGCGGGCGGTAGATGTACCGCAGCGTGCCGTTGGAGCTGCCGGCGTCCTTGAGGAAGAACTCGCCCTTGGAGTAGTGGATCTCGGCGTGGATGGTGGACACTGTGCGGTACTTGAGCACCAAGTCGCACTGCGACGAGCGGCCAACCATGAGCGGCCGGTGGATGTCGTTGTCCATGAGCATCTTGTAGCTCAGCTGGTAGCGCGTGGACAGGTTGAGCGTGGAGGACGAGTGCTTCGTCACCACCTGGAACATGATGCAGGGCGGGTTAAGCCGGTCCGGCAGCAGAGACAGCATTTTCCCGCTCGGCAGGCGCGTCTTGCTCGGGTACGGGGCCTTGCAGATGGAGCACGTGCGCGCGTTGCTCTCGTCCAGCACCGTGCAGATCTCGTTCTTCTCTCCGTTCGTGTTCCAGCGCTTCAAGCAGTTCAGGTGGATGTACTTGGTGTCGCCCGAGCACTTGCAAGGCGCGATGAGCGGGTTGTCGTCCTCCGTCTCGTCGTAGCACACGTAGCAAATGGCGCTCGTGCTCTGTCTCTGCAGCGACGAGCGCGGCTTGCACTCGTCATTGCCGGACGCGTCGCCGTTCTCCTCGTCCGTGTCCATGCCGCTGTCCACGTCGGCGAGCGCCTCGTCGTGGCACACGACGCGCTGGATGAGGCTCGAGACCTCCGCGGGGCTGAGCGTGGCGTCATTGGGGCCCACGCCGCCCGTGTCGATCTCCGTGACCAGCAGGCCCACGCTGCCGAAGCGGATGATGTCGCCCACCCGCACGCGGTGCTTCCCCCGCGGATGCACTTGGTGCCCAGGATCTGGCACACGCCCGTGTGCGCCGAGAACTTCTCCGAGGACGGCAGCAGACGGTACGCGTCGTTCGAGTAGTCGATGTTGAGGCACGGGGCGCGCGGGTCCTCGATGAAGATCTTCTCGCGCGTGGCCGCGTCGGACGAGGCGGCGGCCGAGTGTTTCGGGCCGTAGATGGCCACGCCGCAGCGCGAGACGCTCTTGCGGAACTTGTCGCGTTTCCCGGCCGCGCCCTTGGTGACGGCGGTCATGCCGCGGATATCCAGCCTATAGGAGAGAGGGAAAAAGGTGTATACATGTAAGAAACAGGTATACGTGTACAGAGAAGTAGGTGTATACACAGCCTACATGTCGGGCTTGCCGTCGCCGCTGAAGAACTCGGTGGCGCGCGCGAGGCTCCACCTCCGGTCAGAGTTGGCGCTCATGGTGTGAGGAGAGGGGGGCGTCTCTGGCTTGGGGCTTTGCGGAACTGCGAACGGCTTCCGAGCGCTTTCCGTCCAAATGGCGAGTCGGTAGTTTTGTCGCGGACGGACTTTCCAGTGAGAACAGCTCAGAGAGGGGAGAGAGAGCGAGAGGCGGGCCTGACTGACTCCACATACAAAAACGCAGATCTTATCGATCGGGGCAGAGAAAGGGAAGCGGCGAAAAAATTGCCGTCGGAGTTTTAGCCAATGGCAGGGCGCCGCCGATCTCGACCGCACGAAGTAACCCACATGGCGACGAGGCTTCTTCCGCCCGACGGAGTGCTGCAAACTGCAACCAACACTGCAGTTACCAGTGAGGTACTATGGGCGAAGCAGGCTCCATTGCCTGCGCTGACCCCATTTTCCGCTGACATTCCTTCATGCAACTCAGGGCGTTTCGTTTCTTTTTTCACTACCGGTATCCATTTTTTCGAAACGGTCCATAGTGAAAGGCACATAGAGAAAGCAAGTGGGGTTTCGGGCATGGTATTACCGCCGACAGTGCCTCGGCCCAAAGTGGCGACGTCCTGACTCCAAGCATTGCTTGGATACCTCCTGTTGGAATGGTACCTAGTCTCCACTAGAAATACATGTAGAAGCAATTAGCATTACACGTTCACCCTAATGTCGTGCCACGACAATTTACGGTGTGCCTAGAACCCCGATCGACCTTGTTTTGAATTATGTTCTCTGAAATTTATTTTCAGAGCTAAGGAGAGGGTCGAAGTGAGGAAGCGATAAACATAAACGGGAGTGGCTCCCGCAACCTTAACTCTGAGGAGGGGTGCTAGTGCCGTGTCAGAAAATCAAAATCAATGCTCTTGATTTCAGATCCCTGCTTAAAACACGGTTCTTTCAGAGGAGCAGCAGCAAGTATTTCATCTAACTCTACTGGAGGATGTGACAGCTTCCGCAGGGTTTCCAATGGTGATCCTGGGCGACACTTGTCGTTTTGGCATTTTGATCTTTAACGATTTGAGATTATGACACCCGTCCTGGCATAAGGGTTAGGGGTAGTTTAGCTTCTGAGATTATCAGATTTATCAGAATTTATCAGGCTTATGGTTGCTTATAGGCTCTAAGGTTGCAATATTTATGGTCGTGGTGTTGTATTTATGGTTGCGGTAACGCCATTCAACATAAACAGCAAAGAAAGAGCAAAGGCGGTCGAAGACTAGGGCTATGCGAAGGCTGAGATAGGCAATACTAGAATCTGTAAACGGTGGCATCTGATGTTTAACTCACTCAATTATACAGTGCTGGCGGATAGTATACTGCCACCCCGATTTTTTGCTTTATTTTATCCAATACGAGGCGTTTAACAACGCGCTTTTGCCCAATCGAAAGAGCTCTCCAATACGAAGGAATGCCACTCGATTCAGGTCACTCCGGTTCTTGCTCACTTCGCAAACACTAAAAACGCCCCCTCGTCTGGCAGTGCTGGTGGTTAGTATACTGCCGGTGCGTAATTTACTGCTATAGATGCGTTGCTTTCGCATGCGCGTCTAACACTGCGATCAGCGATTCAATGTGCATCTGCTAATATAATGTTTGTCATGTATTGGTGTTAGCAGCATGCCCAGAGGTACCAAACTTACCCTTGAAGAGCAGCACCGGATAACGGCCTTCTCTGAGGCTGGACTGAGCGAAAGAGCTATAGCTAAGCGTGTGCAGCGTTCCAGACCCGCTGTGCACGCCTTCCTGTCCGATCCAGAGGGCTACACCAAGTCTAAACGGCCGGGAAGACCCAAAAGGCTCACGCCGAAGGCACGTCGCCGGCTGCTTCGTGAAGCTTCGAAGGGTCAACTCAGCTCTGCGGAGCTCAAAATGGCGCTGGAGCTACCTGTAAGTGCACGGCGCATACGTGAAATCCTTCAGGCAGATCCTAACATGAAGTACGAGAAGCGTAAAGCTTCGCCTGTGTTGACTAAGAAGCACAAGGAGGCTCGTCTCAAGTGGGCCCGAGACAAGGTGACCTGGGACGTGGGAAAATGGGGAAACTGCGTCTTTTCAGACGAAAAGAAGTTCAATCTGGACGGACCAGACTGTATGCAGTACTATTGGCACGATTTGCGCCGCGAACCCCAGATCTACTCCACTCGCCAAAGTGGCGGAGGAAGTGTTATGGTTTGGGCTGCATTTTGTGCTAGCGGTAAGTCGGAACTGGTGATTTTAGAGGGAAATCAAAACAGTGAGCGGTACATCCATACTCTCTCAGAGTATTTGTTGCCGTTCATTGACCTCGTGTACGGCCGGGAGTGTATCTTTCAGCAGGACAACGCCTCTATCCATACTTCAGCGGTCACGAAAGAGTTCCTGGAGGAGGAAAACGTGGACGTGATGGACTGGCCAGCCAAGTCGCCCGACCTGAACCCCATAGAGAATATGTGGGGGTCCTGGCCCGTGCTGTCTACGCTCACGGACGACAATTTCAGACGCGTGAAGACCTCATCAAGACTATCAAGGCATCGTGGGCTGCGATCGGGCAGGACCTCATCACAAAACTGGTTGAGTCCATGCCAAAGCGGTGCATCGCTACACTGGAGCTCCATGGGGCTAAGACCAAGTACTGAGTGCAATTCAAGCGTCGAACAACCAGTAGAAGTCGTGTTAGCCGAACTGGCAGTATTGTAATCGCCAGATACCTCAACTTCAACTTCAACCTTTTTACGGTTGCTTCACGAGTTCGTGTCAGAATGACCTGAATCGAGTGGCGTTTCCTTCGTATTGGAGAGCTCTTTCGATTGGGCAAAAGCGCGTTGTTAAACGCCTCGTATTGGATAAAATAAAGCAAAAAATCGGGGTGGCAGTATACTATCCGCCAGCACTGTATCGAAATCAACTCTACTATACGTCCAACTTAGCTCAGGGCGCATCTGCGCAGTATGCTTTGTTGCTACAAGGTCACTGTGGGGCATCGTAGACTGGTACTAAAGGTTGGTAGCGGGTCGGTATACCAGACAGAGTTGACCCTTGTTGGGCTGCGCAGCAATGAATTGCTTCCTATTCAGCAAAGTAATTGCTACAGCCGAGCTGTAGTTTGCTTGCTTCCGATTAAACTACATGTCGTTCATCAAGCTTAAAGCCTCGTATTGCCACAGGTCCTGATGAGACCCGCCCGTACCCTTGCACCGATAGTCATCCGGTATGTACTGGTGATACCGGCCCGTACGAATGGGGTCCCATGTCGCACCGGTATATACTGGTGATACCGGCCCGTACGGGGAGTCCCATGCTGTACCGGTATGTACCGGTGATACCGGCCCATACGAATAAAGGTCCCATGTTGCACCGGTAGTGAACCGGTATGTACTGGTGATACCGGCCCGTGGAATTAATCCTCGTTGGGCTTTCTATTTAGAACTTCGTTCTTCCTATCTCAGTAAAATGCCTCAACTGCTGGGCCCACGAGCCCCCGTTGACTGCCAACCCGCACGTCACCTTTTGTGGCAGCAAACACCTGATCCGGTTACCGTTCTCACGCAAATACTTCGGCACTTCGTCCAGCTTGAGCTAAATCAGCATCTGCACCGCACCACTCGCCTCCGTCTTGATGTTCGAGTCCAGTACCTGATCCAAATCATCCTCGTCGTACAAACCTCCTTAAACCACCAACAACTTCACGAACTCTGGTGCCACCAGCTCCCACCTCCCCTTCGGCCGGATCGCCCATTTCAGTCAATGGGCTTCTTTCTTGGACACCTGTAGGTTTAAAGCACACAAAAATATTGCATCACCAAATACGATACCCTATTTTATTTGTTTTGCGCCAAAATGTGCCATTGTTTGCTTCCGTTCAGCGTGGAACTGCTCCCGCGGTAGAAGGCCAGTAGATGCGTCGCGTCCTTGCCTCCTTCCTCCCCAGACTCCGCTCGTTCACGGAACTTGCTGCGACGTCGAGAGTCTCCGCCGCGGAGACCCGAAGGACAGCAACGCCTAAACTGATAATTGTGAGCGGACCCATTTTCAGGACTGGGTACCAGTAGTGTACCAGAATGTACTGGTGATACCGGCCCATACGCTTCTGGGGGTCCCATGTTGCACCGGTATTGAACCGGTATGTACCGGTGATACCGGCCCATACGAATAAAGCTTCTGAGGGTCCCATGTTGCATCGGCAGTGAACCGGTATGTACCGGTGATACCGGCCCATAGAATTAATCCTCGTTGGCTTTCTATTTAGAACTTCGTTCTTCCTATCTCAGTAAAATACCGATTGAAACACCGCTTTTTTCCCGGTAAATCGTAAGGCAGGATGCGACTGAGGTCCCTTTTTCCAATCAATAAACACCTGGTAGTTTATATGGTAGATTTAATAATTAAAAGTGAGAGGTGGAATACAAATATCAAGAGAGCATACAGTCCGCGCCAGGTTCTTATGACCACCTTCATTTTACGACACTGCTCGCTCAATTTTGCGAGTTGAGCGACGCTGTTTAGATATGTTGCTGCTGTCGTAAAACTGCGTTTGGGACATGTTTTAACGCGTGCGATATCGCAGTTTGGAGGTAGGCTAGTATACAAGTGACCGTTTTGGTCGTTGCGCCCATTGTTATGACCACCCACCCCCATACAAAAACAAGACAAAATGAATGATGGTCAGAAAACGGCTGCCATCCATTTGATTCTAGTGTTGGCTCTGGTGCATTCGGTGAGGACTGGCATTTCTGAAAGCGATGGGAAGGGGCCTGCCGTTATCGGCCGAGGAAAAAGGGCGGATCAAGAGGCTGCATGAAGGCGGGTTCAGTCTGCGCGAGATAGAGCGGCGGGTGAAACGCTCACGGGGTGCTATTCATCGCGTCCTGTTTGAGGAGGAGACCAAGCGCAAGAAACCTGGCCCGGCATCCGTGATGTCAGAGCGAGAGGTGCGCTTGCTTTTGCGCACCGCGGCCAAGGGAGACCACTCTGCGCGGCAGCTCAAGGGCGAGCTGAGTCTGTCGGCATCGGTGCGCACTATCCAGCGTGTGCTTGCCGGTGTCGACTGGCTCATCTACACTAAAATGGACAATACCTTGCCGCTATCGGCGGAGGACAAGAAGGCAAGGGAGGCGTGGGCATGGGCGAGGGTCCTGAACACGGATGCCGCCGGGCCCTGGGAATCTATCATCTTCTCAGACGAGAAGAAGTGGAATCTCGATGGGCCCGACGGCTTCCAGACCTACTGGCGGGACATCCGCCGGCCGCCTCGACAGACCAAGCGTCGCCAGGCTGGTGGCGGGTCGGTGATGGTGTGGGCAGCCTTCAGCTCCGCCGGCAAGACGAAGCTTTCTGTGCTGCATGGCAAGCAGAACTCGGACGACTACGTGTATACAGTGTCCGAGTATCTGCTGCCGTTTGCGCATCTACACTATGGCTCTGATTTCGTCTATCAACAGGATGGCGCATCCATCCATCGGTCTAAGAGGACTAAAGAGTTTTTCAAGAGCACAATATGAATGTGCTAGACTGGCCAGCCAGATCTCCAGATCTCAACCCCATTGAGAATCTATGGTCGATTATGGGACGGCGTGTATACGCTAACGGAAAACAATACAGCACTGTTGCTGAGCTGACAGGAGCTTTGTACGAGGCATGGGATTCCATCGAGTCTTCTATTCTCGACTCGTTGATAGCGTCCATGCCGCGTCGCTGCCAGAAGGTAATCAAGAAACACGGTAACAAAATCGACTACTAATGAAGTCATCTTCTGACCATCATTCATTTTGTCTTGTTTTTGTATGGGGGTGGGTGGTCATAACAATGGGCGCAACGACCAAAACGGTCACTTGTATACTAGCCTACCTCCAAACTGCGATATCGCACGCGTTAAAACATGTCCCAAACGCAGTTTTACGACAGCAGCAACATATCTAAACAGCGTCGCTCAACTCGCAAAATTGAGCGAGCAGTGTCGTAAAATGAAGGTGGTCATAAGAACCTGGCGCGGACTGTAGTACAGTGGGTGCCTGCCAAAACCTCGATAAAAAGATTTGGTCGTGGGGTTAGGGCGTATTAAAGCCTGATAAAACGACTTTATAAAACTGAACGTTTTTGGTAAACGAGAATTTGGTGCGACAAAACAACTATTTTTATCGGGTTTTTATTCGTTTATGCACCCCTCATTGGGCAACTTTATTAAAATGTCACTTGGTTTCATTATAGTATCAGATACTACCTCTATCTGGAAAGGTTGAAGAACAAAAATCTTTTGAGGGCGCATTCAAAATCGGGAGCGAAATTGGGGTGGGGAGGGAGCTTCTCACATCCATTTTCCCTCCCTCCCCGGCAGACAGCGTCGCTGCTGCTCCGAAGCCCCGTCCAGTACGTCAGGAGCCCCATGCTGAAGCCCCTCAAGTCCCTCGCGTACCTTTAATTCTCTTGTCTGTGACTGTATTGTAGCTCGGCCGCCCCAGCTTATTCCCCCCGTCTTCTTCCGTGTCGTCCCAGCTAACCAGACGCGACGCTGTAAGCATTATCAAGAGGAGGGATGACGTCGAACGATCTATTAACTGTATTGTGGTTGTTATTTAGTCTACTGCTATCTATAGAGTCTTCTCTGCCTCTACTCCGGTCCAGTTTCGAAGGCCGCTGCCCGTGGAAATCCCGTGTCGCACAAAGCTCATTTCCTCGGTATCCTCTCGCGTGTATCCCCTCACGACCCTCACCAGCTTCTAATCATCCTGTTTTTGTCCGTGATGTAGCTCAGCCATCCCATCCTCTTTAGCCGGGGTGTCTAGCATCGTTGCCGCTACGCTGTACGCATGCAGAAGCAGGTTGATGAGCATGTACTAGTTACTAACTTTGTTATGGCTGTTATTCTGTCTGTATAGATCTGTAGCAAAACTCGAAGCTACTACTCCTGTCTCGCTGAGTCCGCCGCCGCCCCGCGGTCATCCAACTCCTCGCCGCCGTCCAGAAGGTTGTTAAATGCTTGCTGATGCCCCTCATGTCCCTCATGCGCCTGAGGCTGATGCTGTACAAAATACTAACTTTATTTGTGGATTGTTATTTTCTGTACTACGATATACTACTGCAGTCTCTAAATCCACTACTGGTAGCGTGTCTGGTATGACTTCGTCGCGGTCCAAGAAGAGACTATTTAGTTCCTCGTCTCCTGCAGAAGACGAACCTCCATCCAAGCGGTCCAAGCATCGTCCAGTCGCGGAAAGCCCCAGTCGCCAACTGCGGTCGGGCATAGTGGTCCGTCATCTATTGCTGGTGCGCGCGGCTACCATCCAGATCGAGTTGCTGAGTAAGTTCGAGTTTGCTGACGACTCCTCGAGTGCAGTGCAGTCACCCGGGAAGATATCACTGCTCGATGGGTCTTTCCTGGAGGAAGTTGACGCCTCCGACCCATCGATGTTGGCTATTTGGTCTCCGGCCCCGGAGAACAGAAGCGCATTCGTGGGTTCTTCGCCACTATCTGCACTACCCGTCCCCTCATCTCCTGTATTTACAATCGCGCCGTGGTCCCAAGATTCGCTGCCGTCCACCGTGGCAGCATGGACCCCGAGTCCCACCAAGAGCTCTCCGTCGACTTCAGAGGGCCACACACCCCGTACCCCTCCTGGGCAGGTGCCCACCTTCTACGAGGAAGCTTTCTGGTCGGACGGATACGACACTGATTCGGTCCGACCTATCGCGCATCTCCGACCCTCCGACTCCTGGGTCGTCGCGCATCCCAAAGACTACGTAGAACCCAATACGAAAGGACTAGTTGCGGGTTGGACGCGTCTGACGGGTGCAAGTATTCCTGATTCGACTGGTGACCACGGCCACCCTGACACATCGGAGCGTCAGGTCTGGATTCCGGAACCATGGCCCAAGAAGGTGGAGTTGCTCAGCGAACAGTGGAACCCCAACCACTGGAAGTTTCCTACGGTCGAAATCGGCATTCGCGATGGGGTCGGGTGTGGTTGCGATGCGAGGTGCACCGCTACTTCGTGCCTCAATGCCCAAGAGAGCCGGTATTGTACCACGCAGAACTGCGCCTTTGCTGGGTATTGCGGCAACGCTCTCAATGAGAGTTCGTCCCTGTTGCTGGCCCGCAGTAAGCGGTCGGGTATGAGGGGAGGGGGTGGTTGCTACTGCATCGAAACCGGCGGGAGAGGTGATCGGGCAATACACCGGACGACTGGATTTGTTCGGGCCGCCTTGCAAGAACGGCCCACGAAACGATGGCTATCGAATGCACGTAAATACGCGAACGAAGGGCAACCGACACGTGGGAATCGACGCCATCGAGCAAGGCGGTCTCGTGCGCTTTCTCAACCACGCGTGCAGCCCATGTGCGCGGTTTCACGAGGTGCAAGTCGGCAGCAGTCTAACTGTGGTTGCTGTAACTATCCGGGACGTGGCTGCCGGGGAGCAAGTTACGGTGAGCTACGGGTCCCACCTCTGGTTTGTGTGCAGGTGCAAATGGAAGGGGTGCCAACATCGACACATCCAGCACCTGCAATACGACGTCAGCGAGGTGGATGAGAAACCATGAATGGAAACCAAGGACGAAGGTGTTGTGGAGGTTCAACATAGCAGGAGGAAGTAGTTGTAAAATTTGCAGTTGTCCTTAATGAATTCGAGTTGTTTGCACCGTACTTAAACCACATGAATTTGGAAATTTGTATAATGAAATCAAGACTTTTTTCCGGCACTTAGAGATTTTTTTATTTGCGTCATATCTGTTCTTCCCTTCGTCAGTGCAGGTCTCTCGCGTCCCGCGTTGTCTCCGCCTCCGGAGACCGTACAAGCGCCGCCCCAGACGCCCGCCCAGCTGCAGACGCAACCGTAGCAGCAGAGGAAGCCCAAACAACCGCCGCCGCCAACTTCCGCAGTGCAGCCGAAGCCCACGCAGTCCGCAGAGCCCAAGAAGAGCCCCCGCCAACGAGAAGACGTGCACGGACCGCCAGAAGAAGCGCGCAGAGCCCAAGGAGAACCTGCAGACGACCAGAAAGATTTCGCTGAGCCCAAGAAGAGCCCGCCTAGACACAAAGGAGCCCGCTGACCCCGGAAGAAGCGCGCAGACCCCGGAAAAATCCCGCAGAGCTCAAAAGAGCTCGCAGAGCGCACGAAGAGCCCACAGAGCCCAAGTAGAGCCCACTGAGCCCCACCAAAACCACGACACGCAGTCTCAAATCAACAATGAGTGGAGTAAGAATGGACGCAACTGTTGATTCAAAGGAACTCACACTGAAATTATATTTATTTGAATTCAGAGAGGAAGGAGAACTGGCTACCAGAACTACACCCCCAGGACCAGTTGCTCCTGTGCACTGTAGTGGACGAATTTGTCCCCCTCAGCCGTAACATGTGGGATCATGTTACGGCGAAGTTCAACGCCAATAGGTCGCGCGGCTCTCCAGAAAAAACTTGGACAGTCTCCGGCGAAAGTTCAAGAGCCTGTACCAGAAGAAAAAGCCTACAGGGAGTGAAGAGGTGCCCCTCCGCCTGCAGCCGATTGTCATGGCAAAGGCAATTCAGATGAGGATCGAGGCGGAGGGGGGCACACCTCCCATGATGGTCTCGATGAAGGCGAGGACGACGGGGAACTATGCAAGGAGGTAGGAATGGAGGCTGCTACAAAGTCTACAAGCCCGCACGTGCAGGTGCTAGGCCCGGTCGAGAAAGAAGAAGATCAAGACGATGTGGGAGACAGCGAGGACGACGTCGACGCGGAAGAGCCGAACAACGAGGAGAACTCCCAAGAGGTGAACTCCACGAACCAGGGAGACGCCATCAGTCAGTACGCGCAGCGGTCCCTGCCTTCCACGCCCAACACTCAAGCTACAGGGACCGTATTGACAGACCGTGGGGCTATTGACGCAAGCCTCGTTCACCTATACAACTTCTCGGAGGAGGAGTCGACCGAGGACAAGGAGCCCACCTCAGGATCCATGGACGACCCCAGAAACTGCCGCTCCGCACGACCGTCGTAGAAGAGGAAACAAGCACGACGTCAGGTCCACCGGTGTTGCCAGCCACGGAAAACCAGCAGACTGCGGGTCTGACGCCGATAGTCGTCCGGCGAGTGAACGGTAGACCAAGGGGGCCAGACGAGAACCAATGCCGACCGTGGCCTCGCCAGACGGGCTCCTTCTGCAGCGAGACCCCCAGCGAGCGACAGAAGACGCACAGGAATCGTCGGCGCATCGAAACAGGGCGGTCGCAAGTAACCGCCTCGGGGTCAAGACCTACGCATTCTTCGGGATAATTGCGGCACCATGACGCAAGGAATGCTAAATCCCAACGGGAAGCGGGCCCAACCAGAATCGACACGGTCCGATGGGACCCCACCACAATTACCTTCGCCAAAAACCGCCGTGTGAGGGCGAAACAAAGACGCGATGATATCCAGAAGGAGATTGAAGAAGCGGAGCGCAAACAGGCAACCGCAGGAGGGAAAGTGATGAGTATGCTTCTCATGCTGCAGAAGGATTCCGAACGTCGTGCAGAGGTCGACGAAAGACTCGCCGCTGAAAAGAGAGAAATGTCTGAGAGAGAGCAGGTCCGGCTCCAGGAACAGCGAGCGATGCGCGGGGCCAAGGAAGAGCAACGCAGAGCAGACGCGGAGAAAGAGGCCAAGCTAGAGCTGCAACGCGAGGAGAACAAACGACGTTACGAGGAGCGTCTTCCGCTGGATTGGGAAGAAGCTGAGCAGATGATGCTCGTGCTAGCTAGTTTGAAAAAACAGTAGGAAGCCTGGACGGTTCAGGAGGACTCTCGTGACAAGAAGGACTAAGACGCAGGAAGAGGACGACATTCGAGAGTCGGTGCATAAGTAGTTACTGAAATTGAATTCATTCTGAGTTACTTGTTGTCCTCTTTCCCATAGGTCCACACGGTCCTGATCTGACTAACCTCTAGCGTACGAACACGGTAATTAGCAAGTCGAAATAGATTGTCGAGCCGCAATTTGCGATTGTCAATGTTGTGATGTAGAGGAAGTAGGAGTCGACGATACACCTTGTCGACGGACCCCATACCCCATTCAGCGGCCTGACGGACGTAGGTGATCGCTCTCGACTTGCGCTTTGCCACCGCTCGAACAGAAGGTACCAAACGACCTAGATCACCCTCCTTTAGAGGAGTTAAAATGCGACCCGCCATATCATCCCCGCAGGGAACGGCCGAGTCAGCAATGACTCCGTACCTTGGGTCCGGGTTCAAGACGGGATCCAACAAAGCCTCGCGAAATTCGAAGCTCGTATCAGAGTCATTCCAACTGCCTGGGCAGTTATGCTTACACCAGACGATTAAGCCGTCTGAGCTAAAGCACAGGGTGCCAGTGACGAAGACGTCATGAAGCCAGCCGTTGTAATGAGCATTTTGGATATCGGCATTGGGTGGCTCCTGAACCTATAACAACAAGTAAAGTAGAACAAATAGACAGCGTTAAAATCAATAAAAGTAAGGTTCCGGT
Organism: Phytophthora syringae; assembly: GCA_012656105.1. Taxonomy (NCBI): domain Eukaryota; phylum Oomycota; class Peronosporomycetes; order Peronosporales; family Peronosporaceae; genus Phytophthora; species Phytophthora syringae. The sequence goes on along the minus strand of JAAKBD010000017.1, from coordinate 66,921 downwards.
GCGAGAAATGAATGATGTACCCGATAGTTCTTGCCGTCGATGAATCCCCACGTGAAGGGAAGCAGAGGATGACGTGCCGCTGTTAGAGCCGAGAGGACCCTCTGCCGAGCCAGAGTTGGTCACACGATTCTGGCTGGTGAAAATCCCCGCAGGGCTGCATGAAGAGCCTGCTCGGATTCTTTGAGTACCCGACTCAGGGTCGAATGGGGCAGCCCGAAGTTCTGGCTGTGGGTTTTCTGCCCCATCGACCCCACGTAGAAAGCCAAGAGGAGTTCAAGCACTTGATGATGAAAGCGCAGCTTTCGATGACGTCCTCCGAGCGGACAGAAAGTGGGGATCACATAGAAGGCAGCAAACCTTTCCAGAAGGCGTCGAATGACACGCTACAAACCAAAGACAAATGCTGTATGTTAGAACGTGTAAGAGCATCTCCAGTCGGGCGTTGTATTGCTATTTGAACAGGTAAATTACGGAAATATGCAGTTAGAATAGCGCAAGGTACTCCAGTCCGTGATCTATTGCTATTGGATAGCATAAATTACGGCCTCGTGGGCTATTCATGGCAGGAATAGCGCACTTGTTCTATCTGAACAGCCGTTGCGGCAAAATCCATAGCCGAGAAGTATTTTGCCCCCTCGCTCGAGCTCCCTCGGTTGCTGACATCACCCGAGACCAGATTGCACTATGGGACGTGGGCGTCGCTGGAGTCCTGCCGAAGATGAAGCTTTAGTCCGAGTCTACTTGAATATCTCTCAGTCACCAATTACTGGCACGGAGCAGAAGGCATCGACGTTTTGGAAGAGCATTTTGGACGGCTTCAATGCGAGCGTCAGCGCCCCCAATAAAGACGACACCCGCTCTGTACAGGCTCTTCGCAATCGCTGGTCTTCTATATCCCACGATGTCGCGAAGTTTGTCGGGTGCTGGAGTGCGGTTAAAGCACGCAACCAGTCGGGAAAAAGTGCCGATGGCCTGTTAATTGACACGCGCGCTCTTCGAAGCCCAAGAAGGTTGCTCTTTTTCATTTGAGACTTGCTGGCATATACTGCGGAAGTCGCAGAAGTTCATGGACGGAATTGCGTGCGCCTCAGCCACGACTGCCCGAGTTGAAACCCGGGGTGAAGAGGATACAGAGCGCCCTGAAGGTAGGAAAAAGGCTAAATCGGCTTTGGTTTCTGACGTTGAGGAGTCTACGATTTTGCAGCAGCTGCTCGCTGAAAACAAAAAGCGTAATGAGGCGCTGCTGGGGCAAATGAAGCGAAAGAATGACCTCATTGAAGAGCAGATGACGATAGATCTGTTCAAAACGGACCCCGAATCTGATGAGTCGAAAACATTTTTCGCATTTATGCGTAAGAAGCACCTTTGTCAGTCCTCGGTGAGACGTCAGCCGCCGACCCGATTCGTACCCACGGCAATAACATCCCGGTTGCTGATGACGAAATTGCTGAAGGCGACAGGATGAGTCAACGTCTGCAACCATATGAAGGTACGAGTACTGCGACTGCATTTGCCGAATAAAATTTCGTTGGTGTTGATTTAACTATGTGCGTGCGATACTAGCAGGAAGCGGTGGTGTAGGAGGAAGCGTTGATCTACAAGGCCGTGAGGAGCATGGAGGTCCTGAACAACAACGGAGTGATGAAACAAGACTTGGTCTCGCCGCCTTCGGAGGAATGCCCCAAGTATAGTTGATTATACTGAGTATGTCGTGCAGTAGCCGCCGAAAAAGCGTGGATGGGATTCGAAAGCGTCTCTGAAATAGAGACTCGTCGTAAACAGGATTTGGGCTGAGATAGTCACGCATGATTGCATTGTGGCCGAGAGGAATATCTCGCTCTCGCGTCTTCTTCCTCCCGAACACAGATCCGCGGCGAAGACGCAATCGGTGGTCTCGTTTGCGCTTGTAAATGGCTAGAGCCATAGCTAGCTCATCATCCATGTCTGCAATTACTCCAAAAACTTCATCGTCATCGTCGTCTACAATGGCAGCTTGAAGTTCCATCGAGAAAGTCTGTAACTGGAGTGGGTGGTCAATGTTGTATTTCTATTGCTATTTTTAATGAGCCAATCAAAATTCATTAAAATTTCGCGATAGAAATAGCATAGCCCACACGAGTGGAGATGCTCTAAGTCCATGATAATAAACTACCTCCTTGTATTGGAAAATGGTCGTACCGACAGGGGTCGTGATCGTTATGAAGTTCTCGTCGGACCCGTACATCCAGATGTACATCCACGGCGCGTCTTCCGGCTTGGGGATGCAGTCGGTAGTTAGATAGTGCCGAATGCGCACCAAACGCGCATGTTCCACGCGCTGGAGCTCTTCACCGAGGCGCCGGCGTAAATCGCGGAGGGTTCTGGAAGCTCTAGTGCGGGCTCCGGACATAGCATACAAGGCCACAGCCAGTTTAGATTCCATCATCACACAGGAGGCACTGCGAGTCCGGCAGGACGCCGTTGTTGCGAGAGGGGGAAAACGGAGGGACTGAGGGGTGCATGAAGGGACCGAGAAGATCGCCAAGAAGCTAGTGCGCGGATCTTGGTTGAAGTTGCCAAGTGAGGGATGAGATCTCATCGCACACCTCTTCGAAATTAGAAATATAGACAACTTTTCAGAATTTTTGTCCATTGTAAATGTGTCTCATAATTTCACCTATACATAGATCAAGTGAATAAGGGACACATCACCGACCAGAGCCAATTTTTATGGACGTTTCGGTCATACCGTTCAATATCCAATTTTTTTATAATCATCTTCTCAAGAAGGTGAATATGCCGCTTCAACTCCACGTCTGCTGCTTCTTCTTAGCTCGTTGATCTTTTGCTCGCGCTTATACTTGCTCCAGTCCATTGCACACGCTGCAGAAACAGCTCTTTCTTGCCCTATAACCGATTCATTAGCATGTAAGTACTTGGTCATGGCATGACTTATTACCCCCTGCAACGCTCACCTCGTGATTGGCGAGGATCTCCTCGACGCGATCGACTTTGCGAGGGTCGTCAACCCAGTAGAATACCCACAACCGCGCCTGCAATCGCTCGAGACGCTCCTCGTTATCGTCTGCATGTTTTCAAGCAAGTTACAAGCGTCACCGATCAGCAAGAGACCACAAACTATAGCAATCTCAATTCAATCAATCGCTGCAGCATGCCAAGCGATCTAAGATTCTCGACACAAAATATACATCTCCAGCACCGCAAAACGACGAACATTCATCTAGTGATGCGTTCTCGTCCTGGTGATGCTCACACGCCGTACTAGAGCTCTCCATCGCCGCCTTCACGTCCGCCATCGCGGATCTCGACCTGGCAAGATGCACAATGGCTTTAATCGTAACGGTTTCTACCATTTCAACAATCAGACGTTGATTTATTTTCGTCCGCCAACCCATTGGGTGCCTTCCATAACCTACCTTCCAAAAACCCCATAAAACGTTTTTATGTGGGTCATTAAACTTGATAAAACCGATCATTAAAGCCACATAAAAACCGTGATCAAACTAATTGTTTTCGTCTGACCAAAAAGTGGTTTCATCAAAAGAATTATAAAACGGGTTTTATCACGGTTTAATCTCACCCCTAGCTTGCAACTGATTAAAACTAACATCTTGATTTGGTTATGCGACTAGTCGAACCCCTATCAAGCCACGGATTTTCGAACTTGACGACGGGGGAGGGGGATCTTCAAACGGTGTTTGGGCACGAAAACCGGATTCTCCCCCTTTCAGATCTCATTTCCGAATCAGCGGCCTGGAGCTCAAGTGGTGCGTGTGATGCTGTTATTTCTTGCTCTTGCGGTTTGCTCACTTACCGCATCTCTTTGTTTGCGTGTGCCTCTTACAGATTCAGCAGTCCTTGATCCCCGCCGCCGTCGCTCTGCCGCTGTGCCGTCGTCTCGCCCCACCAAGACGCCGCCGCACCGAGCCGAAGACGCCCAGAAGTCGCCGGAAGACGCCCCCACACCGAGCCGAAGACGACCAGACGCCGCCCGAAGACGCCCCCACACAGAGCCGAAGACGCCGAGACGCAGCCCCACGGTGCCGAACACGCCTAGACGCCGCCAGATCGAGCCGAAGACATGTCGGCAATGTTGTCTCCCCGTGTTCCTGCGCCATTGTAGGTACATTTGATTTACTAAGTGTCCTTACTGTGTTATTAACCTCCTGTGTTTGTGTTATCAGGAACACTAGTCCGGTTGGGGCGAAGAGGTCGCTGTTTCACGTCCCCTCGTCTCAAGCGCCTCGCACATTGAAGGGACCATCCCCGAAGAGGGCGAAGAGCCCTACGTCTACTGGGGAATCGCCGCTGCCGTGGCTTCTCTCTGGGCGGACCTTCACCCACCCGCTTGTGGTTGAGGGAGCCACTATGCGCGTCGACTCGTTGGCTGCATTTGTCCTGTCAACTCCGGAACCCGCCCCCAGCGAGGCATCCAGCCAGAGAACTGTCACCGACGCGGCGTCGCCATCCTCGCCCATGTCGTCTAGTACCACAACTGATCCAGCAGCCTCTCAGTCGGTGGCCAGCTCACAGGCTACCACGATTGCGCCTTGGTCGCCTCGCGCCATTTCTTCGCCAACGACGCTGACGTCGCAGCCCACGCCGCCTTCAAGACCCCCTCAAGACCTCCGACTCCGGAGGGAGCCGGGACGCCCGTCACCCGCATTGCAGCCAAATCACTTCGGGACCCTCGCGTCTCTGGGGCCCCGGAGTGGTATTATTCCTGCTTCGAGGAGTCTGACGGATATGACTTCGACGCCATCGCGGCGCTCGCGGGCGTTCCTCCTCGTCCTCGTGTCGAGACACCGCAAGAGAGATCACCGGATGTCGTCGTCATGAACCCGCCAGTCCCTCGAGCCCGTCAAGACTGGAACCCGACCGCTTGGCCTGAGAATGTGGACTTTGTGTCCGCGCACGAAAATCCCCGCAACCTGACTTTCAGTCGCGTTCCGATGGGCGTTCGAAGTGGCATTGGATGCGGCTGCGCCCAGAGATGCAACGCGTTACGCTGCTCGAATGCCAAGGCAGGTCGTTTCTGTAGCGACAGTAACTGTGCCTTCGCAGGCTTCTGTGGTAATTCTCTTGGAGAGAGTCGCCAAGCCTGATGCTATGTCGCAATGTCAGGACGAACGTGCGGGGCATTGTTGCGTCACAAGCAATTCCCGCAGGCGAGATCATCGGAGAGTACTTCGGGCGGCTGCAGTTATTTGGTCGACCAGGCAGCGGTGAACCCTACAACGAAGGCTACCGTATGAGGCTGAGTACAAAGACAAGTGGGAACAAGTACGTGGGGTTGGACGCCCTCCACTGCGGGGAAGGATGCGCATGCTTAATCATTCGTGCAACCCCGTGGTGCAATTCCACGAGATGCAGACGGAATCCCACCTGACAGTGCTGGTTGTCACCGTTCGTGATGTTTTTTCCCGGAGAGGATGTTACGGCGTGGTATGGAGACGAGCTTTGGTTCTTGTGTCGGTGTGGGTGGTGGGGCTGTCAGCACCGCGACCTACAGCATCTCCCTCACCGCGATGTATGGTGAAGATCTCCAAGGTGATGTGCAAGGATTGCAGAGCAAGATGTGTACGAAGATCGCTAAACTATGCATTTGTAGTGTTTAAATTCTTGTAGCCATCACTTCCTAATCGACAATTATCGTTAAATACGGATTTGTCACCAATTTTGCAGTTGTTCATACAAAATTCAAGTTATTTGTCGACTTGGCATTTCCGGTTCGCAAATTGGTCTCTCACTTTCGGTTTTGGCGCCCTGGAGATCAAGCTGCTGCTTGCATGCATTGCTAGCTGCTACCCGCCTCGATAATGTCCCGCGTAAGTGGCTTGTGGAAGTACGTGTATTAATGAGTTATTATCGAGTACTAACGTATGTCCCGATCTGTATTTAGAGAGGAAGAAAGGCTGGCTACGTCAATTACTCGGTGGACGAGCAGTTGCTGCTGGTCGAGATCGCGGCCAAGTACCGGCCTATAGGCCGTAACGAGTGGGAGGACCTCGCCGTTGACTACAACCAGCGGCGCCGCCGTATCTGGCTCGAACGTGATTCGATTCGCTTCGGCAGAAGTTCAAAAACCTCTACACGAGGACGAAGCCGACAGGTGTGAATGGGGAGATGCCCCCAAGTTGCGAGCAATCTCCCTCGCCCAGGAGGTGCAGTTCTCCATCGAGCAACAGGGGCACGCACACGTCGCACGACGGTGGCGACAAGGGAGAAGACGACGATAATTTGATGAAGGAAGTGGAGCAGACACTGTCTGCTAAGGGTATTGGAGGGCTGGGAGGAGACCAAGCAGCCCCCGAGGAAGGTCAGGAAGATCACGACGCCCGCAGCCCCGATGAGGCAGAGGAAGAAGAGGACACTCCACAAGACGAACCCACTCGGCCGGAGCAAGATACCCCACATACAGAACTTGGCGCCAGTGAAGCACCCGCAGGCACAATCATTACCAAGGATGAAACCTTCGATGTGTCCCTAGCGGACGAGGTGTACTCGGAACAAAATGAAGACAGAGGATCAAGAAGAGCCGAGGGAGCTGGCTCTAGCTGAAGGCGGACCTCCTGGGAGACCTCGATCAGGAAGAGGACCCCATGGCTCCGAAGAACCTCCGATCGCCGACCCTGATGAAGAAAAAGGACCCCTCCCAGGAGGCAGCGCGGGGGAACTCGTTCCTCGAACCTCAATCCAGCGAGCAATCCCGCGAACAAGACGAGTGGGAAGCCTAAAAATGCCGACAGACCCAAGGCCCCCAAGAAGGCGCCACCTGTAGTGAGACCTACATTTGCCACTCCGCAAGGCAAACCGTTATTACGAGACGCAGCCAGGGCCCAAGACGACGAAGTGGAGAGCTCTGTCCACGAGAAGAAGTCCACGAGCAGCAACAGACTCAGAGGTGGGGATCTACGGGTTCTTCGCGACAACATTCAAGACATGACTAAAAGGACCGCCGGAAAGAGAGACTCCTCGATTTTGGCTCGTCGGGGCCACCTATGCTGCTAACAAGCGGCTCGAGCGAAAAAGAGACTTGACGAATTAAAGAAGCGTATCGACGACGCGGACGATAGGAAGACGGCGGGTGGTGGCGACATTATGCAGCTGATGACGTTGATGAGAGAAGACGCGGACCGTCGGTTCGAGCTAGAAGATCGACGTCGCCTTGAAGACCGAGAGGCACGACTTGAAGCGGAAAAGGCTGAGCGAGAGGAAAGAGAGGTCTACGACGACAGGAGATGGTGCTTGCCGAATCCCGACGCAAACAAGAAATCGAAGAGGCCAAGTTAATCCGCGAGGAGGCCAATCGTAAAGACGCCATGCTGGCAGCTGAGAACCGACAGCGCCACGAGGAAAGACTCGAGCGGGACCGAGCGGAGGCCCGTGAGCGACACGAGCAGATGATGATGTTGCTGGCGACTATGCAGAGAGGACCAGCACCACCTTCGTAAGTCACACCACAAACAGACCAAGCAGCAAAAGCGCAAGGAGACTACGAGAAGGTCGAACGAGGTGAATCTTAAGAAAACAGTTTGCATTACATGTTTTCTTCATTACCATGAAAATGTGTGGTTCGTATCTGGCTGATACCGCAGGTCCTGACGCGATAGTTGGATAGTCGGAACAAGTTGTCAAGTCTTATCTTTCGTTTGTGCAGGTAGTACGGAAGGGGCAAGAGCAAACGGTGATACACCTTCTCCGTCTGCCCCATTCCGCGGACTGCCTGATCATCGTTATCGCAGCCGACATGGCTGCAGCTGCAGGTCGCACGGAGGGGGCAAGCAGGCCCAAATCCCCCTCTTTCAACGGGGTCTTAATCCTCTCCGTCATGTTCTTGCCGCAGGGGAAGGCACTATCTGCAACTACGCCATAACGAGGGTCGGGGTTTAGTCCCGGGTCGGCCAGCCGCCGTTGGAATTCCAAGCTCGTGTCCCCGTCGTTCCAGCTACCGGGACAATTGTGCTTTGCCCAAATAATCAACCCGTCGGCGGCATAGCACATTGTCCCGGTAACGAAAACGTTATGCAACCATCCATTGTAATGGGCGTTGTGGACGTCAACGTTTGACGGTTGCTGGATCTAGCATGTAGGATAAGAAGGTATTTAATACGTCAATCAATACAAACAAGTAAGGAGAGGAGGTCGACCCACTTACTCTGTAGTTTTTGCCGTCCAGGAACCCCCAGGTAAATTGCACGAGGGGTGGCGCCGCGCGACTAGTCTGGCAAGAGCTGTCTGTCTCTGCAAAGACGGCCATACAATTCTGGCGGGATGGCAGTTTTGTAGAGCGGCGTAGAGAGCCTCCTCTCCATCGTTTAAAACCCGCGCCAACGTAGAAGGTGGCACTGCAAATTCCTTACACAAGGAGTTGCGCTGCATGCTCCCCACGTAAAATGCGAGCAACAAGCTTAGTACCTGATGATGGTATCGCAATCTGCGAGGGCGACCCCCACGAGACTGGTAGCGAGGGATCTGATAATACTCTGCAAAACGCTCCAGCAAAATACTGAATGTTTCTCTACAGACAAGAAGCAGGAAGAGTTAGTAGATAGTATCTCGATATTGTTTTACCTAGAGAGACTCGTTGTGTTCAAGAAGTTCTTGTTCGTTCCGCGCTCGTACGTGTCCATCCACGGCGAGCGACACGGATCCTTCAGACAATCAAGAATCTGATAATGCCTGATCCGAATCATACGAGACCACTCGAACCGGAGAAGCTCCTTCTTTAGGAGCCGACGGAGGCGCTGCAGCTCCGCAGCTTGCCTTTCGCGGGTCTTCGACGCTGCGTACAGCAACAGGAGAGTCCCGCAATCGTCCATAACCCCCTCAAACAGATTCCAGACTGCAAAATGAGCTTCGTTGCTCGGAGGGGTTGTCCTACGGCCAAAGGTCGCAATGAAGAGGTCTGCTGCTTCCATATTTTGTCCTGCGCCGATTAGTCCCAGTCAGTAATCAATAATAAAATCAAGTGTACACACATCACATGAGCCTTTACTTACAGGTCAGAGTTTCGATTTGGTTGCAGTTGTGGTAGCGATTTCTGGACTGTGCGGAAGGAAGATTTTTATTCTAATTAAAGGCCCATAAAACAGAGCAGAAAAAACCTCGATTAAAAATCTAATGAGGTTTTGGAAGGCACCCAATCGCAGCGTCGCATCTCACCTACGTACCGGTAATTAAGTCACTCCTCAAATTGCCAAGAGCTACGCACGTGATGGCGGATCTCCTGGCTGCAGTGGCTGCCATCCGCACACAACGGGCGCCGTCGAGAGCGGCGCCGTCCTCGACCTCTCCAACGAGCAGCTGCCGGACGTGAAGCAGCTGGCCATCGCGTACGCGGCGGCCCACGGGCTGCTGGTGGGACGGCGAGACCCGATCACAGCCCACACCGGCCTTCACGCACATCCCCTTCTGCCTGCTGCCGGTGCAGCTGCCACGGAAGCAGCTCGAACACGGCGTGGAGTTGTTGCCGCCTAATGGACCGCGTGAGTCGCGACGTCGAGTGGCTCGACAACTGCGTACAGAGGTGCGAGAACTTGCAATGGTTTAATGCTGTTGAGGCGGTTATTGAAGTGGTTTTATCGGTATTTAGTGTGGTTGAGGAGGATACGTTCAAGGGACGTCTGCTGGGGCTCTCGAGGCAGGAGGCGTGCAGCAGAAGCGTATCTGGGCATCCACCGCTCCGACTACATGCTGCACGAGCCGCAGACGGAAGTAGCTGGAGACTCGCAGCGTCGGTTGCATGTGGAACTCAAAGCCATTGCGTCGTCCTTCGCCTGCATCAGCTCGCTCGTGTCGGGGATGCACAGGTTGGTTGTCATGAAGGCTGCATCGTTGAAAGTGCACTTCTGACTTTCCCTGTTTTGACAGCTTCCTAGTGAACCGGGTGGGTGCTGAGATCCCCGCACTGGAGAAGCACTACGGCATCACATCGTTTGAATATTGCCTCAAAATGATGCCATCACGGAACTGCCGAAAGCCCTCGCGGCAGCACACAAGCACTATGGCGTGAAGGAGTACGTTCTTTAGTCTATTGGTGCAAAACTGTTGACCTTGTTACTAACTGGATTTCTCTTTGTTGCCCAACGAAGCCAACGCGATCGACCAGCGCTGGCTCGAGTACAACCTATGGTAACACCACTATATCCGTGTGCTGCGTCGCACGATGGCCGAGGTGGACGCGCGAGGAAAACTCGTCGAGCGCGATGGCAAGCGCAGACTTGTGATCAATGGACGTGAAGTGGCCGTCGCGTACTTCCGCTCCGCCTACACCCCGAACGACTACCACAAGCGCACTTGTCGGACGCTCGTTGAGCTGTCGTACGTTATCAAGTATACGTCGATCGCTTTCTACTTGGCTGGCAACTACAGTAGAAGGTGCAGCAAGTTTCGATAAAAACTTCTCGTTGAAAACATGTTATCCTCTTTTACGTGGCTGTTACCCGAGTGAAGTCCATGCAGCATAATATACATATTTTTTGCTACTGGAGCCTCTGACGCTTGAATTCCTAAGGTATTGTACACCTTCCACCTACGCTCTCGCGGAGACTCGACGACTCCAGGAGATTGAAATCTTATGCGATCAACGTGCAGTCTGCTAATCGCTTCAACATACTTTCTCTTTTCTGCTTCGTTCTGCTTGAATTTCAGAGCTTCTTCGTGCAAGGCACGACTTTATTTTTTGAAGCCGATTAGCCCATACTCAGAACAAAATGAAAGGATTGGGCTGGTAGTGCTACTGCCGACACGGTCAAAGGTAGTGCGTTGATGATGCCACATTGCCCGCTGCCTTACCTGCCGAAAGTGATCTTAAGGCTGCAGTCCCTTGATCAGTCGGTGGTGTTGGATGCTGTGCCGCTGTCACGAAAAGTAGCTTTGCCTGCCCAGCCCCGACTTGCATGGGCAACACGCGCTTCGAGCACTGCTGTCGCTGGATCGTACTTGTATATGTTTATAAACTCCGTTTCGTCATGACATCCATGAATTTGTCATTCTAAAGGAGACAACGCCATACCAAAAGATACTTTGAAGTACTAATGAACCTAAGTACGAATCGCGATTTAAGCACACCGTCGTAAAGAGGCGTGTCTTGCGCTCATTGGGCGCATGCACCCCCGCTCGCGCACGCTCGCTCTCATTTCCAATTCTGCGGCGCGGTACATGCAGCATCACGACTGCGGCGGCAGCGCCGCTACCGGTGCTGGCGACGGCGTTTCAGGCCGCGGACGCGCATCTGGAGTTGGCGACGGCGATTACAGGTTTCGTGTGGGGCGTGGATGTGGTGTTGTGGGAAACTCCAACGCACGCTGTATCGTCAGGTATCAGCAGACGACTAGACTGGATGCAGGAAGTTAAATATTTCAGATACCGGCGGTGTTTGCGTTAGCGATGTGCGGAGGTGTCCGACTCCGAGCTCTGGTACAGCACAACCGTATCTTCCCCACCCCGACGGAACAAGGCGTGGCTAAACGGTGTGTCAAAGAACTCTCGGAGTCAGTGCACCCGGCGGCGCTCTCGGGGTTGTACGAGCTGAGGCCCCGGGGCGCCGGGTTGAGCAGGCGGCTCACTTGCATTGAAGGTACAGTGCTGCTGTGTGCTGCGCTGGAGAATGCTTCATCTGTCTGAGACGATCAGGGTTGGTCTGTGACGGCTTCGACACTTCGAAACTGACGCCGAGGACGCGACGCCGCCATTGTCGCATACGACGCGCTCACCTGCACATACAAGCACAAACAAGTTAGTTTCGTTTCGTTTTTCAGTGAGGTACATTGATGTCACTTAACTATTGCTAACGACTTCCTATGTCCGTTCCACAGGTTGTCTCTTAACCATCCTGCAGCTGAGGATTCCGCAAAGCGGTCTCCTCTGTGTTGTCCAGAACACTTCAGTAATTCGCACGAGCAGGACCTGACGAGCAGCTCCGCTCATGGCAAACTGCCTTGGTGCTCCACGCGGCACAATCCGCGTAACTCCATGTAGCTTGATCGCGGTAGTCACTTCGCGAGCTTGAACGTGGCGGAAGAGGCGAACCGCTGCTTCACCACGGCAGCGGCCAAAGGCACGTTAGAGACGTTGACCATGTAGCTTGACCACGGTAGTCAGACCGTGAGTGTTGTGTGGTAGTGAGGGCAAGCCTCCACCACCCCGGCAGCGGCGAGAAGCGCGCCGCCCTCCCTTCTTGACCTTGTGCTTAATCACGGGCGTCACACCATGAGCGGTGTGTGGCAGTGAGAGGCGAATCCCGCACCACCACAGCAGCGGCAGAAGTACGCTGTCAGTCGACCATGTAGCTTGCTCCGCGGGCATCGATCTCCGCGAGCAAAATAGGGGCTTCTTGCGCGGGGCATCAGGTCCTCGCGCCCAGGTTGGCACCGTGGAGGACGCCCAGCGTCCCTCAACCATCCAAAGGCCCCCGAGGGGGACTCTCCCTTGGATGGGAACCATGAAGATGAGGCCTGTGAGCGGCAGCCCGTGAATTGCAGAGTGACAAACAAGTTAGTGATAGTATACATTAAATGAAAACAGCGATACAGTTTGTAAGTTTGCCAGCAACTCTTGCTTTTTTGTTGTTGCCAACTCTAGACGTCGGAGCTTTTCCTCGGCATCGTGTTTTCAACGACGATGGCGTTGGAAATCCAGTGCGTTTGCGGCTATCTTGGCTTCTTGCTTTTTCAATTTTTCACGATAGACTCTCTTGTTTACTTTGTTGCGTGCCTTTTTGGTGGATACAGCGTCGACTTCAGAGAACGCTACGGACACCACAGCGGTGCCCGTAGTGTTCTCGCCATGAAGGGTTTTGAATAAACAGTCTAGAGTTTTGTCAAAATCTGACAACATTACCTCGTCTTGGTTTACCCAAGGATGGCTCGCAACCCGCACTTTGTCGCGTGCCCGAACATATATTTTTTCGAATGTTCAGACACGATCACATCCAAATCTTCCTTGAAGACTCTCTTGCCCCTGTGGTTCCAGGCCGTTCTCCAGATAGTGATAGCGGCTTCCCGTCCTGCAAACAGCAAACCATTCACAAATATAATGGCTTTGGATAACTAAATTAATGGATCTAGATTTTACAATATACAAAACAAGTACAATCAAAACTTTCAAACTTCAGAACTTAAAGAAATCAGGAGAGTGATCGAGTAAGACATCTTCTTGGTTCTTGCGGTCGTACCGTGCGTTTCCCGAGTAGCAGGCCGTGGATACACATAAGCAACATATGTTAATCAAACATTATACAAGGGTCACCATGCCACCGGCTAAGCCGACAAAGAAGACCTCAACTTCGACCAATGCGGCACCGACAACTCCACCGGACAAAAACGAAGACGGCAAAGAAACCAGCCAAGTCGTCATCGCCGTCGGCCTCAATCGCTCCTTAAGGAAGTCTTTTAAATGCTTTTCTTGAAGCATACGTGCATGCAATATGTTTTATGACCTGGAAGGTCGAGTCGAAGTCATGTACCCCAGTAAAAAAATGAATTTGAATTATTCCGGTTTATCAGGCCGCCTACTACCAGAGTTGCGACCAGATGCAACTTCGCCTAGGGAATTTAGTCACTGTCACTGTCATTCTTATGATCCTTCTTAGCAGCGGAGGCACGTCTCGCCTTAAGACGATGATAATTATTTCTCCGCGTCTGGTTTTCCTTCTCCCTATCCGACTCCGTCATTTGAAGCTTCACCGCCCTATCATGCTCCTTCCGAATTTGCTTTGTAACTCGGTGCGTCTAGGCTTATGTTTCTTCGATTGCTGCGTGGTTTGAGATTCAGACACCGACTTCTCCCCACGTCTTGGGCGTCAAGCGAAGGATCAATGACATGGGCAGCTTGGTTTCCGTCGCTGCCATGGACATCTTGGTACCTTGGTCACGTTGATCTCCACCGTGGTCGTTACCGTCGTCATAGTTAACATGATCATCAACATATCCTTGGTCACCGCCGTCGTCGGAGGCTATACCGCCATCTTGGTCGATGCCGCCGTCTTGATCGTCGCCATCACCATGATCGTCCTAATCGTCTTGGATGTCGTTCTCCTCGTCTTCGCTGGGCTCACACATTTCGTTCCGAGCCTCTATCACTCGATTCAGGATATTAATGTCTGCTCGTCGTGAAGCACTAGTAGCAAGGGCCTCTCTTTCAGCCATCAACTCCCGCTCAAACGGTTGGACCAGAAGCTCTTGCTCTTCCAATGTCAGCGGCCCTGCATTCCACCGAGTATTCAAACGAGCCACACCCTAAGCGTAAATTTGCCAAGTCCGACCCTGCCTATGACCTCAAATAAATTCCACCATTTCAGATCTTCTTGTCCTGTATGACGGTCTTGCTGCTTCATCCTCTCCGTCCAATTCGTCTTCAGAGTCGGCATGATGCTCCAATCTCCGACCCGCATCCGCCATCTTGTTCCGGAGCGTTTGCTCCCCGGCAATCAACTTGACCATTTTGCGCGGAATCCCCACAATTACCCCCTTCAGCTCCATACCCATTTCATGCATGGGAAACTTGGCTTTGCGGAGTTTCGACATAACCTCTCAGATACGAACTAGAAATGTTTTGCGCGTGAACCCGTACTTCGACAAGTACTCATTCTGGCACTGGTACGGGTCACGCAAGTGCATCCAGTTACCAATTTCGGTAAAAACCAAGGTTCTACCTTCCCACTTAGTCAGCGGCCTAAGGCTGATAGCGTAGAAACCGTAAGCGTAGAACCATATCGAGAGGTTGGTCCAGATCTGGAGTCCGATGTACGTGCTCAACACTGCATTCAGCAGAGTTGCCACCAGTCCTCTCATAATACCAGTCAGAACGGCATCGTTCTCATCTGTGACTTCTTCAATGCCGTCATCATCGTTTTCATCTGTGCCTTCATTAAATTCCACATTGTCGACTTCAGAAACCTCGTCGCCGCTTTGGTTCCAGCTATCGTCTCGGTTTTCATCACTAGTCGACGCAGTATCGCTTGCATCACATTCCATCTCGACAGATTCGTATCTGCAACAACAAAAACACTCGAAACATTGTCTTCAATCTCGAGAGCGATCGACAACGGAGTCGCTCGCTAAATGCCAGTCGTGGTGAAGAAACTCTCAACAGCTACGTCAATGTCGAGGGCGATCGTCAAGGGGTCGCTCGCTTGATGTCAGTAGTGGTTTAAAACTCTCAACAGTTGCGTCAATGTCGAGAGCGATTGACTCCCACGTCACTCGCCCTCCGTTGCCACCGGTTTGCATGTTGCGATGTTGTTAAGAATTCTGACTGACGCCAGCTGGTAACTGTAAAACAAAATGGCTACAGTCACAAAGCCAAGACAGTGTCACGCACATAGATATTATCTCGTATTTACGGTAATTCACAGTTGCTGCCCATTTCATGCTCACAGGTTACACCACTGTACACGACCGTATTCTCAATTGGCTGAATGGGTGTTGGAAAATCGCCATACAATTGAAAGAGACGCAAAATTTATATCAGAGGCTTTCGGAAGCACCTTTTTGGTTGGCGTAGTAGCGACATGTGAGTGACGCTTGCTGACTAGAAACGAGAAATCGCTGGTGATGTCACCATACGACTACTCCACGGATACTCGAATATTGTTAAGACAATTATAGAGACAACACAAACTTTAAAATGGATATGTTTTGTATTTTTGATGTATCGTTCGCTAACTACGGCGAACTCGCTTTCGACAGTACTTTTCCTTTTCGCTAACTACTCGTTTCTAAAGCTACATGGCGACCAGAAGACATATCGAGCGACTGCGTAGAGGGGATGGGAGCGTCGTAACGCCACGCACGACGACGAGGCTAGCCACATCCACATGCGTGATCAAGCGATCCGCACGATACGGAACAACATGCAACAAGCCGCTGACCAAGACGTTGCCGACGCCGTCTTGGCTTTGCACACCGCAGCTGGCGAGGTTGGCGAGAACGCCGTGGACGTGGTCCGGGCCCGAGCTGTTGGAAAGCAGACCTGGAAGGTGAGAAGAGGCTGAGAAGCTGGGACAAGGCTTCGAAGCTGAGATAACAGGTCTTTGCATGAGAACGGCGTGAACAAGAGTGTTGGTAGGAAGCTGTTGAGGCAGCTCGCTAACGTTCAATGTATTTAGTCTTCATTTTTCATCGGTGTCCAACAAGTGCGCCTGGAACTGGTGCAGGTTCCAACAGGGTTATGAACCCAAAACACGGGAGCTCGCAGGAAACCAAGATGGCCAAGCCGATGAAGTACACCAACGACGGAGTGCCCAAGAACTGGGACGGGAAGGATTGGCAGACGTACAAGTGGGCCATGCTGACTGTGTTCGAGGAGAACAGCCTCAAGGACATCGTGGACGGCACGTTGACCGAGACGATGCTTCAGACCGCGTCTGCGGAGAAGAAGGAGGAGTTCAAGATCAAGCAGGTCAAGATCAAGCGCATGGTCGGGACGTCGGTACTGCCGGAGCTCCTGCAGCAAGTGAGCGACAAGAAGACCGGATCGGAGATGTGGGCGGAGCTGTGCAACCTGTTTGAAGGCAAGCAGAGCGAAGCCACGCGCGCCTACACGATTCGTCGCTTGGTGAGTGAGCTTTGGGGAATGAAACTCTCACCTGGAGCCGATGCAAACCTCGACCTGTGCAAGATGTTTAGCATAAGGACAGAGCTGAAGAACTTGAAGTACAGTATTGAGGATTTGGACATGGTCGAGATGATGCTCGAGAGCCTGCCTTACCAGACAGAGTTTGAGAGTTTGAAGTCGTCTGTCCGCTATGGGGCAGATCCAAGTGTGTACACACCAGCCAAAGTTCGTGGGCTGATTCGTGCCGCTGCAGCTCGGCAGAGCGAATTCCGGGGCAAACGGAGTGGGAAACGCAGTGAGCAGAAGCATGAGGGTGGAAAAGGTGGTGATCACGGGAAAGGTGGTCAACAAGGCAAGTCCAAGGGCAAGCCAAGAGCGTGCTTTGTGTGTGGTAGTGAAGATCACCTCAGAGTAAATTGCCCGGAGAAGGATAGCAAGCCAAGCGGTGGTACTGGCGCTGAACAAAAGCGCAAGCCGCGGAGCTACGTCACGATTCGTCACAGTGGTGACGGGCCATCGGGTGTTCGCAGTGGAGACGATTCGGGTGTAGTTGCCGGACTGGTGACTGGAGAATCCAGTGGTGATACTGCAGGAGATGAACACGGGCAGCAGATGGGTGATGATGTTGACGAACAGCAGGATGGTGCTGAAGTAGCAGAGCTATCACTACAAGTAGCAGAGCTACACCTGCAGGATGATGCCGGGAGTGCTGGAGAAGAATCAGATGATGGTGCAGCCGACGAGAATGTGGTCGATGCAGACCAAGAAACTCCGGCAGAGCAGCCACAAGGTCATTGGTGGTATTTTGACACGGCCTCCAACTCGCATGTCATTGAAGATCGCTCGTACTATGTGTCTTTCACGGAAGATACGACGGAGATGCAAAGTGTGCACGGAATCACGCCTAACCTGGCATCACGTATCGGTGGAGTTGGGACTGTGGCGATCGTCACTGATGTGGATGGTGAGCAGACTGTGGTGTACATTGACGATGTGTTCTACATAGCTGGCGCTGAGTTCGGATTGTTATCACCTGGGCTCGCACGTGACCAAGGGTTTGATTTTACCGTCGACCCTGCGACAATGAACTTCCACGTCTCCATCGAAGGGAGGACTGTGATGGTGGCTACGCAGCATGATGCTACGTGGGGCTTCCACGTGACGCATCCTTCGATCCCAGGAAACCATAACCTCGGTCCAGAGTGCCTAGCAGTGTGTAACTACACTGTGGCCGAAGGAGTGGCGCCGCTAGCTGTCTGGCACGAGAGGCTGGGCCACACGTGCCCTCAGTACCTGAAGACCATGGTTGACAAAGGCTTGGTGCGGGGCATGATGCTCACTAAGCGTCAACTGGACACGTGTGATGCCTGCCATCTCGGGAAGCAGAAGAAGACCAAGCGACGGAAGAAACTTGATCGGGCCCTGAACCGGCCGAACCAAGTCGTCTATGCCGACCTACTGATCCCAAGTAAGTCGAATGGTACTTGATATGAAGCCGTCCTAGTGATAATGGATGGGTATTCGCGTTACGTGACAGTGAAGTTGCTGACGTCGAAGTCGAGCACTATGGTTAACCAGCATCTGAAAGAGTATATTCTCTGGGCGGAACGGCAAGCTGGCCGGGCTGTGGAAGAAGTCTCGTTCGAGGTGAAGCAGGTGCTTACGGACAAAGGTGGCGAGTTTGTCAACACCGCCATGAAAGACTGGTACGCGTCGCAGGGGATCGAGCACATCCGCGTTGGACCCAAGAGTTCTCAGTTGAACCTCTGTGAACGCACGCATCAGTCGTTGGTGGAGATGACAAAGGCCACGATGCTGCAAGCAGGATTTCCGGTTAGCCTGTGGCCTGAGGCACTGCGCAACGCTGCTTACGTGAAGAACCGGGTGTACAATAAGGGAGCACAAGGGATCCCGTACGCGAAGATGTTTGGCATCAAGCCTGATGTGCATCACATCCGCAAGTTTGGAGCGCTGGCTTACGTGCACGTCCTTGTGACACCACGACGCCGAAAGCACCAGGACAATGCCAAGATTGGCTATGTACTGGGCTATGCGGAGGACATCGTGGGTTGTAAGGTGTACTTCCCAGACGAACGAACGGACGGCAAAGCTCATGACTGACTTACGAGTGGCAGAGGACGTTGTCTACCGCGATCGGCACGATGTTGAGCTTGATGAAGATGACTTGAGCTCGTTGCACTTCACCAAGCCTGTTCCTGACGACGATGGATGCAGGCCGAGCATGGCGACGGTCGAGACTAACAGTGCAATGCCTTCTGGACACGAGGAGGAGGGCGAGGATTTGGTTAACGAGACCGAGATCATGGAAACTGTTGTTCTGAACTCTCAATATGACGACGAGGATGTTGAGGTTGACGTTGAGGGTACCACTGAAGCTGTAGATAGCGCGGAAGTGGATGGCCGTGTTCGACGTGATGCAGAGACCCGTGTTGACGAAGTTGAGAGCGCTGGTCGCCAGCAGCAGACTGCTTCGAGTGGACACGAGCGACCTGTTGCCGATGTCGAAGTTGATTAGGTTGGCGACAGCGTCGACATGGAGACAGCGGACCGTGCCAATAGTGAACATATTGAAGGCGATGACGCGAATGAAGTCGATGCTTCTGACATGGTCGAAGACGACGCCGTGTTCGACGCTGGAACCCGAGGATCATCTGTGGCAGAGCAAAACCTCGAAGAGGAAGATGAAGAGCTCAGCGATGAGGAGATAACCGTTGCGAGCGTCTTTGCATCGGAGGAAGACGAGGACAGAAACTCGTCGAATAGGTTGAACTTGGAGGAAGATCTCGGCAACGAGAAGGAGGAAGACAACTCGAGTACTTCAAATGTTCAGCATGAGAAAGATCGCGAAGTGGTTGACGCGAGTGCTTTGTTGGGTGGCAACCAGCCAAGGCAGACTGGAAAGCGCACGCACAGAGACGAAACCCCGTCCGAAGAAGAGCGTGTGGAGAACGATGCTGCAAAGGCTGAGCCGAAGAGGACCCGTCGTGGACTTCGAGAGGCCAGCGAGCGCAGACGTCCCGCGTACTTGACGACTATGTGGTGAATGCTGTGCCAGCTACATCACGTGTGCTGGACCAGAATGGGAAGCCTATCCGAGGAAGTAATGTTCGGATCCCGCGGAACCGGCGTGAAATGCTGCGATCGAAGTGGAAGGAGTTCTTCCTCATGGCGGAGATGGAGGAGATGGCCGCTCTCAAGACAAAAGAAGTTATCCAGGAGATCCCAAGTGAAGAGGTGCCAGAGGACGCACTTCCGATCAAGACCATGTGGGTATACTCCGTGAAGACAGATCACCAAGGATATGTGATCAGGTTCAAGGCACGTATCGTGGCGCTGGGGAATTATCACGTCCTGGAGTCGACTTTCGAGAGACTTTTGCCCCGGTGGCAAGAATGTCGTCGTTCCGGTTGCTGCTGGCACTAGCTGCGAGGCTCGGGTTGAAAGTGTACGGCGGTGATATTACCACAGCGTACTTGAACCCTGGCTTCGTATCCGCCAGTACTTGCGCTCTATTGACGGGTACCCATGTGAGATCAATGGGAACATGTACGTTGTGCTCAAATCACTGTACGGGCTGCATCAGTCCGGAAGAGAGTGGAATTCGGAGTTGAACGAATGGCTTCGTGAGCATGGCTACCAGCAGTCTCTGACTGAACCCTGCTTGTACTACCGCTTTAATGGGGAAACGATCATGTACGTGCTCGTCTACGTTGACGACATTCTGGTCGCGACCAACAACGAGAAGTGCAAGAAGGACTTGTTCGAGGAGCTGGACAAGGCGTACGGCATCAAGGACCAAGGATTACTGAAGGAATATCTCGGAATTGAGGTGGAGCAGACGGCAGAACGCATCACGGTCCGACAGTCCAAATACGCGCGAGAAATTCTGGAGAAGTCTGGATACTCGGACGCGCACGCAGTTGGGAATCCGATGGAGGTGAATGCTCGCCTTGCCCCCACTGGTGAGAATGAGGAGGTGAACTCTGAGTTCCCTTACAGAGAAGCCATTGGAATGCTCATGTACTTGACTACGAGCACGAGACCTGATCTGACGTTTGCACTGAGCCAGTTGAGTCGATTCGTAGCGCGGCCCTCGGCGAAGCACGTGGGAACTGTGAAGCGAGTGCTGCGTTACCTGGCAGGAACGATCGACTATGGAATCACGTACACCAGACAGCAAAACGCAAGTGATGCAGTCGAGCTGCAAAGCTTTGTGACAGCGACTGGGCCAACGACCCAGAACAAAGGCAGAGCACTACTGGATTCGTCTACGAGCTGTCGGGTGGAGCTATCGCGTGGATGTCGAGACGGCAATCGATTATTGCGCTGTCGGCGGCCGAGGCCGAGTACGTGGCCGCGTGCGAGGCGACCATGGAAGCCCTGGCGATGAGGAACATTTTGCAGGAGATCCTCCCGCGCAACCCGATCAAGTTGCAGCTCGGCATTGACAGTCAGGCTGCGAACGTGAAGGCCACGAACCCCACGTACAGCCGCCGGACTCGCCACATTGAACTGAGATGGCACTATGTGCGCGAGCAAGTGGAGAAGGGAGCCGTCAAGTTGCACAAGGTGAAGGGGGACGACAATCCCGCCGACACCTTCACCAAGGCCTTGGACAAGAAAAGGCTCCAGCGACTGCTGCAGGACATCGGCGTCGGTGCTGCAGTTTAAGTCGAAGACACGCTTCGAGGAGGGCGTGTTGGAAAGCAGACCTGGAAGGTGAGAAGAGGCTGAGAAGCTGGGAGAAGGCTTCGAAGCTGAGATAACAGGTCTTTGCATGAGAACGGCGTGAACAAGAGTGTTGGTAGGAAGCTGTTGAGGCAGCTCGCTAACGTTCAATGCATTTAGTCTTCATGTTTACATCGGTGACCAACAAGTGCGCCTGGAACTGGTGTAGGCTCCAGCATGGTTCGGCCTTGACGACGAGGCTGATGAAAATGGAGTCGCCGCCGCCGCCGCTGGCACCGACCACGAAACTGCTGTGGACATGGAAGTAGCGGCGGCTCCAGCTTCACCTGCGGAAGGACCGGCTGGACGGATCCCAGTCCAGGTCCGCCGTGGGGATGACATGCTCGTCTTCAACAACAACCGCATCCTGGACGAGCATGTCACCCCGATGGCGCTACGATGACCGTGGACTGGACCCCGAGCCAAGTCCCGGTCGGCGACATCCCGGCCGTCCACGTCCGAGCTTTCAGGGATGCCGCAAGATTGGAGAGACATCTGTCAAGAACCGATGACAAGATAAGGAAGCGGACGAGGAAGAGGAAGCGGATGAAGAAGAGGACGAGGGTCAAGATGAGGACGAGGACGATGAAGAAGACGAACAAGAATAGTGAGTAAGTCTTACAAATTAGAAGGCTAGATGTAGTGAGCGCTACGGGCGCTACGAACTAGCGACCTTTGTAAATGCAATAGATACATGTAAAATGGATGATTAGTTTTCAAGTCCAATATGGACACCGCACATCTTGGCTTTCAGTGTTCGACAGCATACGCATGTCGAACACTTACCCGCAAGCCATGAAGGCATACGCACATCATGACTCGTACATCATTTCAAGGCATACGCACATGAAATGGCCGCGGGTAGCAATACCAAAAACAACGGAGAAAGTGATATTCGCAAGTCTCCGA
This sequence comes from Phytophthora syringae, assembly GCA_012656105.1. NCBI lineage: Eukaryota > Oomycota > Peronosporomycetes > Peronosporales > Peronosporaceae > Phytophthora > Phytophthora syringae. The sequence goes on along the minus strand of JAAKBD010000017.1, from coordinate 44,703 downwards.
GACCCCTTGGTTACCGGAAAAGTGTATCAAAACACAAAGAAGGATAGCCATCAGTCCTCTGATGATGCCAGTCGGAACGGTATTGTTCCCATCTGTGACTTCTTCAATGCCTTCAGCATAGTTTTCATCTGTGCCTTCATTAAATTCCACATTGTCGACTTCAGAACCTCGACGCCGCTTTGGTTCGAGCTATCGTCTCGGTTTTCATCACTAGTCGACGCAATATCGCTTGCATCACATTCCATCTCGACAGATTCGTATCTGCAACAACAAAAACACTCGAAACATTGTCTTCAATCTCGAGAGCGATCGACAACGGAGTCGCTCGCTAAATGCCAGTCGTGGTGAAGAAACTCTCAACAGCTACGTCAATGTCGAGGGCGATCGTCAAGGGGTCGCTCGCTTGATGTCAGTAGTGGTTTAAAACTCTCAACAGTTGCGTCAATGTCGAGAGCGATTGACTCCCACGTCACTCGCCCTCCGTTGCCACCGGTTTGCATGTTGCGATGTTGTTAAGAATTCTGACTGACGCCAGCTGGTAACTGTAAAACAAAATGGCTACAGTCACAAAGCCAAGACAGTGTCACGCACATAGATATTATCTCGTATTTACGGTAATTCACAGTTGCTGCCCATTTCATGCTCACAGGTTAAACACCACTGTACACGACCGTATTCTCAATTGGCTGAATGGGTGTTGGAAAATCGCCATACTATTGAAAGAGACGCAAAATTTATATCAGAGGCTTTCGGAAGCACCTTTTTTGGTTGGCGTAGTAGCGACACGCGAGTGACGCTTGCTGTCTAGAAACGAGAAATCTCTGGTGATGTCACCATACGACTACTCCACGGGTACTGGGAATGGATTTCATGGTAGCAGCTGGAGTCAGAATCTGTGCACGAGAAGGAGTGGTCAGACTCCCGGATGAGGAATCACTTTTCTTGGTCGGAGGACCAGAAGTGGACCATCTGGGAACACGGGTAGATGGTCGAGCGTCTGGAGGCATAGATTTGGAACCCGGAGAATCAACGATTCTGCCAGTCAAGAGTCGTCGATTGGACCCTGAGAATACTCAAGAATGGGCTGGAAGAGGAGAAAGCTACATGGCGACCAGAAGACATATCGAGCGACTGTGTAGAGGGTATGGGAGCGTCGTAACGCCACGCACGACGACGAGGCTAGCCACGTCCACATGCGTGATCAAGCGATCCGCACAATACGGAACAACATGCAACAAGCCACTGACCAAGACGTTGCCGACGCCGTCTTGGCTATGCTCACCGCAGCTGGCGAGGTTGGCGAGAACGCCGTGGACGTGGTCCGGGCCCGAGCATGGTTCGGCCTTGACGACGAGGCTGATGACGATGGAGTCGCCAACGCCGCCGCCGCCGCTGACACCGAACAAGAAACTGCGGTGGACGTGGAAGTAGTGGCGACTCCAGCTTCACCTGCGGAAGGCCGGCTGGACGGATCCCAGTCCAGGTCCGCCGTGGGGATGACATGCTCGTCTTCAACAACAACCGCATCCTGGACGAGCATGTCACCCCCGACGGCGCTACGACGACCGTGGACTGGACCCCGAGCCAAGTCCCGGTCGGCGACATCCCGGCCGTCCACGTCCGAGCTTTCAGGGATGCCACAAGATTGGAGAGACATCTGTCAAGAACCGATGACCAAGATGAGGAAGAGGAAGCGGATGAAGAAGAGGACGAGGGTCAAGATGAGGACGAGGACGATGAAGAAGACGAACAAGAATAGTGAGTAAGTCTTACAAATTAGAAGGCTAGATGTAGTGAGTGCTACGGGCGCTACGAACTAGCGATCTTTGTAAATGCAATAGATACATGTAAAATGGATGATTAGTTTTCAAGTCCAATATGGACACCGCACATCTTGGCTTTCAGTGTTCGACAGCATACGCATGTCGAACACTTACCCGCAAGCCATGAAGGCATACGCACATCATGACTCGTACATCATTTCAAGGCATACGCACATCATGACTCGTACATCATTTCAAGGCGTACGCACATGAAATGGCTGCGGGTAGTAATAGAAATAGCATACCAAAAACGACAGAGATAGTGATAGTCGCAAGTCTTCGTGTTTCGATTTAAAGAGACTGTTGGTTGCTCGTGGTGCCCCACCCTTCGCAAGAAATGAAGAAAGCCAAGACGGACGAGCGCCTGGACGCATTCGAAGCTAGTCTGACGGCAATGCGGCAAGAATTGACCGCCTTGAGTCCGTACCTCGGAAGGATCTTGGATCACTACCAGCACGGTGATGCTCAAGAACCTCAAGGCAGACCCTCCCGCGATCGCGATTTCAGACTTTTTCTCGCCTCCTGCCAGGTTCAAGGCGTCCAAGCCAACGACCAAGTTAACGAAGATTTAAGACCAGCGCTTTAGATGTCAAGTCCACCATGCCACCGACCAAGCCGACTAAGAAGACCTCAACTTCGACCAATGCGGCTCCGACAACTCCACCGGACAAAAAACGAAGACGGCAAAGAAACCAGCCAAGTCGTCATCGCCGTCGGCCTCAATCGCTCCTTAAGGAAGTCTTTCAAATGCTTTTCTTGAAGCATACGTGCATGCAATATGTTTTATGACCTGGAAGGTCGAGTCGAAGTCATGTACCCCAGTAAAAAAATGAATTTGAATTATTCCGGTTTATCAGGCCGCCTACTACCAGAGTTGCGACCAGATGCAACTTCGCCTAGGGAATTTAGTCACTGTCACTGTCGTTCTAGTGATCTTTCTTAGCAGCCGAGGCACGTCTCGCCTTAAGACGATGATAATTATTTCTCCGCGTCTGGTTTTCCTTCTCCCTATCCGACTCCGTCATTTGTGACCTCGCCGCCCTGTCCTGCTACTTCCGAATTTGCTTTTGTAACTCGGTGCGTCTAGGCTTCTGTTTCATCGATTGCGGCGTGGTTCGAGATATAGACACCGAGTGTTTGTGCTTCTTTCCCACGTCTTGGGCGTCAAGCGAAGGATCATTGACCTGGGCAGCTTTGTTTCTGTCGCTGCCATGACCATCTTGGTCGTCACTAGCACCTTGGTCACGTTCATCTCTGCCGTGGTCGTTAGCGTCGTCATGGTTAACATGATCGTGTTGCCGATGTTGCAGGATTTATTCTGCGGGTATCCGTAACTAGTCCTGCCTTGGAGAACCCACTGATAATAGTATCGGCGGACAATTGATCCCAGCATGATCTTATCCAGCGCGTCATGTCTTTCCTAGATGGGCCCACTAGCTTAAACTTCTCGTTGTCGATTTTTTTCGTAGGCCGCAACTTTTTGACTAGCATTCTCCTGATCTTGCGTTTTCTGAACACGGGAAATTTCTGCCTCCAGTTCCTTTTTATTACGAAGGCGCTCACTTTCACCTTGTTTAAATGCAAGCAGCTGCTCTTTCAGTCCATCGATCCACAAAGATCGTAGCAGCCCTTTAAAGGGCTTGTTCCATGAGATATCAGCAGGTTGACACACGTATGTGTACTTACGAGGAACTCTCAGCAGAATGACGTTCAAAGAAGCAGCACATGCAACTACGGGTGGAGTCCAATGCCCACTAAAATCATCCCAGAGTAAGAGCACATTGTCGTCTCGGTTCACTCGATTCGCGAAATGAAATTCTAAGAATTCCTGTGATAAACCAGCATTCCACCATGCTGTTTTATTGCCGTAAATTCTGCAAGGGATTTTTCTTGAAGCTTTTTTACTTCACGCCACACCGTAGTGCCAAACCCTTGACGATGTTTGTTGTTCATTTCTTGTTTGCTTGTTTTTGTGGCAGGCGAACTCTTAAATAAAATGAACGGGTCAAATTTGTTGCCAGAAGAATCCCCAAGAAGTATAACTGTAGCGCGTTGCTTGTCTTTATTGGCGCAACGGATCCAGACGGTCTTCGAGCCTTTAGTGTTGATTGTTTTCTTTGGGACGTATTCAAAAACACAGCTTACAGTACAAAATTAACAAATTAGCTTCAAAAAAGGAAAACACTCAGTAAATTCGGATTTTACCTATTTGATCAGCATTAAAAACTTGAACGCAGTTGTGCTCGACAATAGTTCGCAGAACCGCTTCTCTGAATGCTTGCGCGGCCTCTGCAGCATCTTCTGGTGTGGTCTGTCCTTGCCGAGTTTTTGTGCACAAGGAGAACCTATGACGACGCATGAACAGTTGCATCCACGAAGACGAAGCTGAAAACTGCTCCTCATTAAGTCCACTTTCATCTGCAGTATCTCTAGCCTTTAACTTCAACATGGCTCGAGATACAGGCGCGCCGTCCTTACGCAACGTGTTGATCCACATGACAATTTCTTCTTCAGCTCTCTTAGAGAGAACTGTTGCCATTCCGCGCTGCCTCAAGTTGAGATGTCGAGAATGCCCCGTAATGCAGGCCAAATTGATCTTCACTACATTAGTGCGCCACTTACTTATCAGTTTCTGCTTTGCCCTGCGCTCTTTCCCTGTTAAATCTCCGTAAAACTTATCAAGTGCTTCACTCGGTGTGTGACCCCCATCAATGTAGTCGAGGAGTTCCTTTTTGTGCCTTTACTCAACAGCCACACGCTTGTACTGCTTTCTCTTCTTCTTGACGCCCTTGATGGAAGGGCGGACCATGCTAAACTCAAAGTGCGGGCAGAGATTTAGCGACTGCAATCATCCAAAGTTTGTAACATCTGTTTTATTCTAAGCTTTTCATTGGCTAATACAGCTTGTCGCTAAGGACTGAGCGTCGCCAAGGACTAAGACCGTACGGTACGCTACTGAAGATTCGCAACTGCCCACAGCCACCGCCGCATCAGGCAGAGCCCTCGTCGGCTTCTTGCGCCGCGTGCTGTCGGCGAGCGGTTCCGCTTTGGATTTGTTGGAGCACCTTGTGCGGTGGGCAGCCTGGAATTGTATTGTATAGATAGCGATAGGATGGTGGACCGCCTCCTCTACGATCCTATGGAAATTGCTCTACATTATGCTGTGCCATGAAGACTTCACGAACCAGAGAAGACGTGTAAGGCAAGCCAAGGCAAGATTCGAGCGCAAAACACCCCCAGCCACTCATCGCTGTCGAGAAAGCGACCTTTCAGGTGTCCTGGCCATTTTCCTGCTCCAAGTTGGAGCCTCCAACTGCGCTCGCAGTATTTCCTTTACAACTGCAGCACAAAGATCCCGGGCGACTCCTCATCCACTCAAGCCAATAATGGACCGTTACGCTTGTCAACCATGGAAGATCTCAACGCCCCTCTGGGCCATATCTTTCGGAAATGGACGGCTGCGAGCTGACGCTTCAGGGCTCCATATCTTTCACGATGCCACTCAAGCGATGCCTTTCAAACTCAGGATTCCAATCGAAGGTATCGCCATTCTCGGATTTGCCGCTCCTCGACCACCTCATCGAGCGTCTCCAAGAAGACAAGTCGGTCCGCCATGAAGTTGTTGGGGTTGCTCGCAGCCCAGCTGCCAATCGGAGCGTTGGCCATGTCCGCCTCGCTGGGCGTCAAGGACTCGCTGCTAGCAGAAAGTCGGGAACGCAGTGTGTCGTTCGCGTCACTGCCTTACGACCTACCAAGCACCACGCTCATCTCGGAAGGAATTGCCATGCACGCACTGAAAAACACCGCCGACTACGCGGACATTCTGGGTTCTGATGGTCGCATCGGGTGCACCGACTCGGTTACCAGCAAGAACGACGGGAAGGTCGTCGTGGTGCTGGCCTTCTCCAAGTGTCTGAACGGCACCGCGTTGGAGATCGTCGAGCAGTGGGTGAACCAAGTGAAGGCCACAGTCTCCACCATCGCATACGCGGACCAACTGGAAGTCGAGTTCCAGTCGACGGTGGTGCCCGGTGCCTGCGCAGAACTCAGCGAGAAAAACAAGCGCGGACTGGACGACCCCGCCATGGAGAACCAAGGGGTGCTGCATATCCACACAATGTGAGTCCAGTTCTAGCTGCCGACGAGGTGCTCCCAAGTGATCTCAAGCGTCTGGAGGCGTTCCCCGGACTCGGCACGGTCGTGAACCTGGCAGACGACGACGTGAGTCTTACAGTCAACCCCATCGCCGTCATTTCCTTCGTGACCGGAGAGAAATCGTACGGTGAGGTGGTCCAGTTTGAGACGAGAGCTCGTGTGACCAAGACGTTCAATTTCCAGCTCTGCCAGGCAGGTGTCAACTGCGGAGCACGCTTCGAGGATTGCATCTATCTGGAGCAGACTGTTGATCTGTTCATGTACAACCCGTTCACCGTGACGCGCTCGCTCCAATGCGCTCATCTGGATGGCGGTGTTCCAGTCACCTACCTCGACAGTTATGGTGCTCGGCAATGCTACTGCGCCTGCCCCGCCGGCTACGAGCTGGGACAGAACAAGTACGGCCATGCTTCCTGTACAAAGGTGGAGGAGGAGACGTGTCCCTGTGTGTGGGCTCAGTGCAATGGCTTCAAGCACGAGGTGAAGACCAACGAACCAGTGTGCTCCTTCACACATGTTGCTTCAAATTGGGGGCTCCCGGTGCCGTTCCCGACTGACGGCTACGTGGCCGACAAGCGCGATACACTAACGGAGGGAAACTTAAATCCACACATTACGCTGACGGCCAGTCGGGAGCAGGACAAAGAGTACAAGGGGTCCGATGTGCGTAGCATCGTGGGTCTCGAAGTCTCGTTGCCATTGACTTTCCAGCAGGTCGTGGGCGTCAACCCCGTGGCCTCCAACCTGCACCCCATTGTGAACGCCGGCAACGACGTCATGATTCACCACGACGAACTCAAGTGGAAGGAGTACCAGATGAACCGCGATTCCCACATCGACGACTTGGAGTTCACGTCCTACGGAAAGTACCATCTCGACATGGAAGCGCAAGACTACTACTCGAAGGCCACTTGCTCCGGGTGTCTGGTTATCGTGGACCAGAACCGCCCTAAGAGTACGACCGGCTGTCCAAAGAACTTCTGTGACTACATGGAGAACCCCGCTCAGTGCACGGGCACGGCCGAGATCACGGAAGCCAACCTGGAGAAGGCAAAGGGTCTGGTCGCAAAGTACAACGACTTCGCTGGTAAGGCTACCAACGACGCGTGTAGCGTCAACAACCGCTGTGACTCGGAATCGTTCCATCGCCGCGACTTCTTTGAAGACAAGTACAAGGACAGTAGCAGCAGTGCGGAGTGCTTTGACAGGAACAAAGTGGTCGAGGACCTGCTGAACGCCAACAAGGCCAAGAAGAACCCGTTGAAGGTCGCGAGCGAGTGCGATAACACGGCCGAGCCGGTGCCTGCTGGACAGTGCACGAGGTGCTGCCAGATGCAGACGAAGTTGAATGAGTGGTGGACGGACTACCGCTGCGGATCTGACTATGACGCACGCTACTGCGAAGGAGACAGCTCGGAGACTTGCGAGTTCAAGCAATGTCTGGTAATGAACGGTGATACGCTGGCGACGGCGACTGCGTGCATCTCTCCAGATGCGAAGACCGAGTCGGAGTCCGTGTTAACACAGGTGGAAGACGAGGCCTACCAGACAGTGACGCAGATCCACCGCGCTCTCGAGTGCACTTCGTTCGGTGCGTACGATGGCGAGTGCGAGTTCAGGGCCAAGTTGTCGGAGCTCATCGACACGACCGAGCAATTGAACTTTGGGACCGACACTGGACACTGGGAAGCCACGGACTACGTGCATTGGCGCTTCAAGATCGTGTCGGAGGGCGAGTCGTGGCAGTTGTGGAAGACCAGCAAACGGATTGAATACGGAGGTGTCGTGTACGAGAACGACGACGTGTTGACGTTCTCGAACCCCGAGACGAAGATCGTGCTCGAGGCGTGGTCGCAGTGCGGCCTCGTACGCCGGTTCTTCTTCTACGTGCACCTGCACGTGAACAGCCCCGTGAGCGTGTGCGATAAGTTCAACGACATGTGGTACCAGACGTCGGTGTCGAGGCTGCCGATCGCGAGTGGCATGTGCTCGTACCCGGGCAGCGATTTCGCAGAGTTGACGTTTGACTTTCACCCGAACTCTGGCTTGCAGTACTCTCGCACGGAGTTGAAGATGAAGGTGTCGAAGGTGGTGTGCACGGGGGCATTGGAGAACCGGTTGCCCATCGACATTTTAAGTGTGACGAGGGACTCTCCCGAAATCGTGACTAGGTTTGCGGTGGCGATGCTGAATAAGGCTACAACGGAAGCCTCGACCGACTTCCACGTGGAGTGTAACTTCACCTACGCTAAGTATGGCGGCGCAACTGCGGTGGAGACGTGCAAACGCGACTTCGCCATCAAGGACTGCAAGGGCCCGGCCTTCGACACGCCCAATGCCGAGTGTGAGTACGATGCATGTGGTGGCGATGAGAAAGCAGGGTTGTATGAGGCGTGCGGTGGCATTGTGGTTAAGGCCGACGAGAAGTGCACGATTGTGGAGACGGAGGACAAGGAATGCTGCCAGGGCTGTGGTGACACGGAAGTCGTGTGTACTGCACTGCTGGACCTGCCGGATGCCAAGACCGACATCAAGCGGTGTGAACCAGCACCAACATCGGACGGAGGAGCCTACACCAGTAGCTACAACGCCTACTCAGCGGTGCTTCTTACGGAAACTGCCCAGGAACACCCAGCGGCCACGGCCTTGCTGGGGGCGACGGCTTTGATTGCTGTGGTGGCGCTTGTTGTGGTTCGCCGTAGAGTTGGGACTTCGCACTCGGCACAGACGACCGATGACGCGTACTACCCGCTGCTTCACTAGACTCGAAAGAAAGTCTACGTCGTCATATGGACCTTTCTTCAGCTTGATGCTTTCTTGCGTATGCTGCTGGCCCGAGCTTCCGTGGTGACTGGGTCGTGTAGTGAATGGTAAAAGGCAAATCATATGTGCAATTTTACACATTTAAGGCTCTTGTTCGACGCTCTTGTTTGAGTTGAAACAACAACGCTTTTGATGATTCTTTGCTCTGATCAACATGCTAATTCTGTGATTCAATTTCGTCTGGTGCTGCCACACGCTTTTCAGTAGCAACTCCAATATCAAGTACCGACACATGGAGACTGCTGCCCCACACCTACCGCCATTAAACTCTGCCGCGCAAGGCTAAGAACTCAACACACCAGAATTCGCAGAATCGAAAGCATAGCGTCTACTGCCCAAGACATCGGTGGCAAATGAAGTTCATCGACAAGTTTGCAGTGTTCGCTTTACGATGCTGGCCATCTCTTCAATCGCTGCTGCGATGATGAATACGATCATCATTTACTCCGACAGCCAATGCAACGGAACACCCGTCCGTGTGTTCATGGCGGAGAACTCGAGTTGCTCAGCGTCGGAATGCACTAAAGGGGACTACAACGGCGGCGTCCAGTACAGGAAAACGGACTGTACGGACGCAAACCGGCACGAGTACATCGCCGAGGTCTTCAACGGAGTCTCATACGTCACTCTTGACCACTACGATGAGGTAGGCTGTACGAATCTCACGTTTTCCAGTACTTACCTGGCTGCGGGCACGTGTCAAAGCGGAACCACGAACGCAACTGTGATCACGAAGCTGTTCTCTAACGGATCGGCGTCGGTCCAAGGCTTTGAAGGTCTCACGTGTGGAACACAGGGCAGTCACTTCTCGCTAACCGAAGAGCTCATTTCGAATCACACTTGCATACACGACCGATACAAATTCTATGCAAGTACAAGCGACGTAGCTGCGGGTCTTGCAAGCAGTTCGTCTAGTGCTGCGAGCTCCGAATCGGCTGGAAGCTCTTCAGGAGCTGAAGACTCGGCTGGACTCGGCACTGGAGCAACTATCGGAGTTGTTATCGGAGGGTTTGTGCTGCTACTGCTGTGCGTTGTTGTATTCATGCTCATACGCCGCCGAATTGAAGAAAAACACTTTGATAACGAACCCGCGACGCCGGCCGGGCTGACACCAACCAAAGGAGCCCATGGGTCTCTCAAATCTTCAACAGCGCAAGCACACTCCGTCACAGACCCAACTAGCTCTCAAGAGGGCGAAATGATGACTGGAACAATGACCGGCATGTGGAACGATGAAACGATCGTCGCTGCTCGCTTGCCACGTGAAAAGGTGGTCGTCAAAGAGCGCATCAGTCGAGGCGGATACGGTGAAGTGTATCTAGGCACTTTCAACGAACAGGTTGTGGCGGTGAAGGTGTTGTTGCCAGAAAACCGAAAAAGCATCAGCCATGTGAATGAATTCTTGTCCGAGGTCAAGATGATGGCAATGATGGAGCACCCACGAATCACCAAGTTCATCGGGGTGGCATGGGATTCCTTGTCAGATCTCTGCGTTGTCTCCGAGTATATGGCAGGTGGAGATTTGCGAGCACTTCTGGGCCGCTTTGAAGAGGAGCAGCTCCCTAAAGGGTTCGACAAGGACAAAATCCGGATTGCACTGCACATCGCGCACGCGCTCACATATTTGCATTCGCTGGAGTCACCCGTGATCCACCGAGACCTGAAGTCAAAGAACATCCTGCTGAGTACGGAGCTAGACGCGAAATTGACGGACTTTGGTATTTCTCGGGAACGAGTAGACCAGACGATGACAGCCGGCGTGGGAACGTCGCTCTGGATGGCACCTGAGGTGATGTTCGGCGAAAAGTACGACGACAAAGCTGATATGTTCTCGTTTGGTGTTGTTCTTTCTGAGCTTGATTCCCATTCGCTGCCGTATGCCAGTGTGAAAGACTCGAGCAACTCCGAACGGAAAATGCCCGACGCAGTTATCCTTCAGCGGGTGATGCTCGGTAAACTCACTGTCGAGTTCACACACACAAGTTACCAGTCAATGAGAGACTTGGGAGTGGCTTGCGTTTCAGTTGACCCAGCAGACCGCCCTACATCGGCTGAAGCGCTCGGAAAGCTGCATCAAATTTTTACCCACGAAATGAACATCAAAACGTGAAATAGTTTCCGATTAAAATAAAAGATAACGTTATGCCCATTGCGTCTCGCTAATTTGCAAGTCGAAAAGTCCACTTACCTGCCTCCAGTATTTCGAGGCAGTGGCTTGGCTTGGTTTGCTGCTGGTACGAAATGTAAGGATCCACGCCAATATTGGATGGCCTTGGACTCTTACTATCAGCAGTCTACACAATAAAAGCAGAAGTTAGCAGCAAATAAGCGCCTATAGTGAGAACCATTCGTACCGTCTCCCTGATACGATAGCGAGAAAATTGGCGAAAACGTTCCTCAGTCATCTTGCCATCATCGCTCGGCAAACCCACATGAGGGTCACCACGACTTGATTTCTGCGAGTGCTCCATTACTCGGTAGTAGAGGTTCCCCTGAATTTTCAACACGCTGTGGATATTTCTGCCAACACGAAGCATCTCTTCCTCGTCCGCCAAGCAGGGAGAATCAAGCAACACTTCAGTGTCGCTAGGGGTGAAAATCCTAGAGAAGCTGCACGGGATGACGATGCTGAACTTTCAATATGCATCAACTCGTCGAACTCCCGCTTGACAAATCTGTACACAATGGAAACGTTAACTATTACTTCGAAGTAGAGCTCTGACAATGCCACACATGTGTACGAGATAACTAGGTTTTACGTACGCTCCGCCGGTCGCCGTGTGAAACTCAATTGTATCTCCGAACCTGCTTTTGAATAAGTGTGCATTCATCACTGTACGCCAGACGATATCCAGTTCTCTGATTGGGAAAAAGTGTGCCTTGCAGAAAGTAAAAACGCCGTTAGTCGGTAAGTTACTGACCGAGTGCTACATTAAAATACGTACGAAGAAGCCTCGCTTCGGAGAATCCAGTGGCACTGTCCGTTTTCTCTTTTGCCCCGTAAATGCATCGGATGTAGAAGTCGTCAATGATTCGGAAGAGCCCGACAATTCCCCCACCTCCCCAGAATGAGATACAGCACGCGGGCTTCCTCCATTTAACAGACACGACAGCGTAATTCCTCTGCGGTTCCTAGTATCTCGAGGCGGCTGCACATCGTCGTCAGCAGCCCCACCACCATCAGGCTCTTTTACAGATACCATCGACCGCAATTTGTTCCTGCTTCCGCCTGCTCTCAAAACCACAATAATTAATCCGACCAATCCCCATTACCGACATGTACAAAACCCATTTCATGCCCTCGCACCTCGTCAACTTCTTTCACTGGCTGGTTCAATAGCACCACTTTACTATGCGCCAACTTGGTCAGCGTCGTATTCAGCAGCTCTACCCATAAACAAACAGATTAACCCTTTCACTTTTAATGTTCACCAAAAAGAAAGATAAGTCGACGTACCGATCATGCTCTTAGTCATCACTTGGTCATCGAACGCGACCCAGAAATCATCGCCTCCAGTTTTTCCCTCCGACTGGGAAACTTTAACTCTCTTGACCAAAGGAGGAACCCCACCCACTCGAAAACCTGCTTCATCCCCTGAGTCGTAGTATACGTCGTCCTCATCTTCGTCCTCTTCTTCGTCATTTTCAGCAATTTCGTCCTCGTCTCCACTGTCCAAATCCGCGTTTAACCCGTAAAGTCCAGTCGATCTACGGGCCAAAAGAGGTGCTAGAGCATTTGTAGCATTTGGCTCCGGATCGTGTGTTTGGTTCTGCTGCGCTGGAGCTGGCGTTGCAGCAGCTTCCGCTGCTATTGTAATATTTGCGTTAGTTGTTGCGATATTTGCAGTAGTTCCGGGGACTTCTCCCATGTCTTCTTCTTGGGCCTCGAGCATGAGATCTTGCCAGTCGTTCTCCACCAGCCACGCAGAAGCCACCGCCACGCTCTGGTCGCACACGTCCAGCTGACAAAGTGAAAGAGTTATATGTATACCGCGCTCATTATGCAACATACAAATAAGAACTTACCACGCGCAGGAGCGCCTCGGTCGGCACCGTGGGAACACGCCACGGAGCGTCTCCATATTCTTGTGCCCCTTGAGCTGAAAATCTCACTTTGACGTTTCGTGATCGGATTGGACAGGTAGAAAACGAAATTACGAAATTATGAAAAGTGAGAATATATAACGAAAGTACGAAACAGTGAAAAGATTGAGTAAGCTTAATATCGTAGGCATTTGGTAAGGAAGGACTTCTATTTAATACTCAGTTACAGGTGACGGCACTGCAATCGAGACGTAGACTAGAGGAATTAACGGTATGGTGTAATATCCATGGTATTCCAATCGAGGTTAATCTATGTGATTCTCTATCTGCTGGATCCACCAATGAGAGCGGATCATTAGCGTATTTTTGTCCAATCAGTGAGAATGGTGAAAATTGGCAAAGTTCCAACCAATCCGACCATATTTAGTTGGAATATTTTGAGAATATTTACTATTCAATACAAAATCTCATACTAATGCATACTCTAAAAATATCGCGAGGTTTCCAACCAAGGTGACGGTACTTGCGCTTTCAAAGTTAGATCAGAACCAGCCAAACTGAAGTCATGTCGATCGCGTCGTTGGCCCCGGCCAACAGCAAGAAGGCTAGAGTGACGGCGGTAAACTCCTTTACTGTTTTTCTTCAAGCCGAGGACATGACACTTGGTAAAGCTCACGAGCTAATTCGCGGTGACGCGACAGGTAAGGTACTTAGAATTATGTTAGACAAGTATGCTTATTTTCTAGCTAGATCGACGGACAAGGCTCGCTCGACGAATACGTGCCTCGCCTACTTCGGTAACGTGAAGAACTGGCTGCTCGACAAATATCCGCAGCAGGGGGCCATAGTAAAGCCACAGCTGCAAAAGGTTCTTTCTGGGCTCGGTAAGTTCTGTAACAATCGCGAGGACGGTGGCTTCGAAAGAAAGCACCCCCGTGCTCCAAGCAAGACTTGCACAACATCGTTCAGCTACTCTATACATCTGCCGCTGCGGACAGCATGTACCTAGATGCCTCTGTGGTTGTGATGACGTGGTACCTGTACGGCCGTAGCTCAGACGCAGAGCAGCTCGAGAAGCAGCAGCTCTCAATACTACCTGGTAAGTCTTATCAACGTTTTTGCTATGTGGTATACTAAGTTCTTGCTGTTCAATTAGGTGGGGTATTATTCCTCCGTTTCAAGCGAGTAAAGACAGCATTACTTCAGGGGTCTCCTTGTTTAAGGAACCAACGGACTTCTTAACCTGCCCACTCTTTACGCTAGCTGCTGCTCTCGTAATGCAAGCGGCTCCAAACAAGCGCTTCTATCCTCAATTCCTCAGCACGAAGCGCAGCACTTCTAGCGCGAGTGATGTTGAGGAGTTGAGCCTCGTAGAGCTGCTCGAAGCTGACGACAACCTGGAGCCATCGCAAAGTGACCAGCAGTCTGCAGTCAAGCGATATGTACCTGGTGCACAAGCGTACGTGAATCGATTGTTAGTGGAGGTCAAGAAAGCAGCACAAGAAAGACAAATACGGCTCACACCCGAACTTACCTCGCACTCCTTCCGCCGAGGTGCGGCGATGCACGCCAACAACGGTAGCGTGGCCGAGAACTGGATCATTGAGCGAGGCGGCTGGCAGCTGGACCGCGTCAACAAAGCCTTCGGGTATATGCTGGGCACGACGCAGGCTGACCAGAAAGTCTCGCGTCTCTTGAGCGGGTGGAGCCCCAAGGAAGGTGCCCGGCTTCCATCTCTGCACGCTCTCGAACAACCACTTCGTGACCGCGCACGCAAGCTGCAAGAGCTGCTCTTTGTCAACACAATGGCGTTTGCCGACACATCATTCAACCTAGATGAAGCTGTCGCAGAGTGCTTGGCCGCAACGCTGATCATGCACTACCCCGACGCGCTGCTGCTGTCCGTGGATAGCGCTCTAGTCGTCAAAATGAGAGAGGCCATGTCAGCACGCGCGGTCGGGGAAGCAGAGGTGCTAGCGTGGAGCGCCATCATTCGGCTTGCTTTCCACCCCATCCCATCCCCCATGAACGAAACAGCGTGTCGACTGAAGTGCTTGATCTCGTGAAGCGCCAATCTATTCAGATCGAAGTGCTGATCCTACAAAACAAGCGACTGGAAGATAGACTGTTAGCTGTTGAGGCACACTTGCATAGACCATTAGATGAACCAACACCAAGCGAGCCACCTGACACAGTCACAGCAGCAACCGCGACAACAAACCAGCAGAATGAACGCACCGTACGCCCCAAGAGGAAGAGATCGCAGTCGCTCTCAGCAACCTGGTACCAGTGGTTTACAGCTGATCCGCGTGTGTATGCGTCGCGCTCCGTAAAAAAACAACGCTGTACGAGTTTAGGCACGCTGTAGGATTCATGATGCTCTTCTTACCCATGGGATTTGCGCTTGACGAAGCGTCCAGGTGCTGAACCTTGGTGAGCAGGCGCAAGAGAACACGCTTACCTTCTTGAAAACAAACGGGTCTTCAGCGCTTGCAGCTGGCACTGCATTGAAAGCCCTTCGCAAGCTCCACAAGGCTGGCAAACTTGATGCGCACATCGCACAATTCCACGTGCGTGTCAACAATGGAAGCGTAATTGATCCGACTCCTGCTGCTGCACTTCCAGCCTTTATCCGCCTGCATCCGAAGCAATAGCCTATATACACAGTAATGCACCATAATAAAACACATATTAATTGAAAGATGATGACCAGAGTCGAACCAGTCGCAGAAAAAGCCGCTCCTCCACCCAGAGGCACCATCACGATAAACACACAAGCACAGCCACATCTCGACGCGCACATCATAACACAGATCCAAGAAGTATGCCACAAGACGTCATACAGCGAGCCTCAACGCTATAATCGCCTCTGCACCACAAGCACCACAGTCAACCCGGGTTAGAGGAAGCACGTAGGGGTACGTATACACGGAGACAGTGAGATGGGTGGACGTACGGGAGAGGTGGTCGGACGTCGTATCTTGACAGCGCTGGAGGCGCACAGGCTCCACGCGGAGTTTCTTCTTGGCTGGGGGCGGCGGCTCCGAAAGTTGAATGTCTGCACACCACGCGTTTGCGCATGTGTCACTAAAGGAAACCTAAATGTCAAAAAACTGATTTTTGTTTTATACCGGTACAGGTTGGAATTTGGTCGGACGGTGGGAATTTTTACGGTATGGTAGAATAGCACCAAAGTTCGGACACACCACAATTTACTATAAAATATAGCAATAGCAGGTGCCCAATAAGAGTGCTCGATCGGGTAATCATGGTTAGTTTTGACCAATAAGAGTGCTATAAATTTCATTCTTAATTCTTGAAAAACATTCGGACAATTCGGACATATTTTGTCCGATGATTTTGATAATATTTAATATACCCATAGTGAGGGCAAGCGAGACCAATATTCTAAAAATATCGTGCACGTTCGGACAACTATCACTTTAGACGGGATATATATGAGTGGTGTTCTGACAGACGAGACACCGCCAGCCTGACAGACGAGACACCGCCAGCCTGACAGACGAGACACCGCTAGCAGTTCGAAGCCGGCGATGTCGACCAAAGCTCTGATCCCGGGGAACTCACAGCATGCGTGCTTGACGGCGCTGAACGCTTTTGAAAGGTTTGCTGTGTCGGAAAAGATGACAGTGAAGCAGGTACGCTCGTTTATCGAGGCGGACAACTCTGGTGATGCTCTGTATATGATTCTCGACAAGTTTGGAATGTACTTAGCTTTTCAGGAGACCTCTAGGGGCTCTTTACTGTCGAAGAACTCTGTGGCTAGCTACTTTGGAAATGTCAAAAATCATCTCCTAGAGCTATATCCTGGTCTGCATCAAGCCACGAGCCGCCGCCTGCAGAAGGTTGCATCTATTCTCGACAAGCACTGCGCGAAACGAGGAACCGAGTTCACACACCAAGCGCCACCATGCCGGAAAGCAGATCTCCTAGCGCTAGTGACTGCTATATACAAGGGCGCGACAAAAGCGGACGACTACAAGGACGCAGGACTTCTCAACTTGCTTTGGTACTTGTTGGGACGTTCGTCGGACACTTCGTGTCTAGTAAAGAGCCAGCTAGCTGTTTACCCGGGTACGATTAGAATCTAAGCACTCGAATAATTGTTGTCGTTTGAACTAAATTTTGGTTTCGATTTTCTAGGCGGTTGTCTTTTCATTCAATTAAAGCGCATGAAGTCTGCTTCATATCAAGGCGCGTCGTTATTTTACGACTTCGGAAACTGTGCTACTTGCCCTGTGCATGCTCTGGCTGTGGCGACTATAATGCAGACTGTGCCGACTCAGTTTCTCCTCGACCAACTTCCGCGTGATGCAGGCCCAGTCGAAGCCTCCCGCGTTGAAGGTCGGCCTCTAGTGGAGCTGCTGGAGGCAAGAGAGGAAGGTGCGTCTGCCACTCAGGACACGGAGACGACTAGCGCCATGCCGAAAGCGGCAGCACCTGTTCCGGGCATGCAAGCCTACGTGAACCGGCTTTTGAAGAAGTGGAGTGGAGAGTGCTCTGCCGCTGGCACAGAGCTCACGCAAGGGTTATCCTCACACTCGTTTCGTCGAGGAGCAGCTCAGAGTGCGAACAGCGATACCAGCGTGAACACGCCCTGGATAATGGACCGCGGAGGCTGGAGCATGACATCGGTCAGCAAGGCATTCAATTACATCGTTAGTACCACTCAGGACGACCAGCAGCTGGGCAAGATACTAGCTGGTTGGGGGCCGAAGGCGAAGCCTTACTTACCGACACTTCAAAGCTTTGATCGCGTCGTATCGAGGAAGATAAGGCAACTGCAAGACACGTTGATCGAGACCGCGTTTGGATTTCCCCATCAGATGAACCTTCGTGACGATGTCCTCGAAGTCCTGATGGCTGTGGTTCTGCTTCACTATAGCGACATGCTAAAGCTGTCTCCCGACAGTCCCTACATCGCGCATATGAAACAAACACAAGATCAGCATGGCATCACAGAGTCTGAATTTTCTAGCTGGGCACTTACGATTCAAGGTGATTTGATTGAGCACAGTCGGTCGCCAGCCCCACTGGATCCTGCACCTGCTCCGTCGGTTGACGACGTTGTCGAGAAGCAGAGCGCCCTCATCCAGCAGCAGATGGATTTAATCGGGCGATTGTCTTCGCAAGTTCAGGATTTAACCCAGCATGTCACATCTTTAGAAGGTCCTGGAACAAATTCACAAAAGGCTTCAGCTACCTCATCTCCCCGCAATTGACGTCTCCAACTCGCACCGCGATCGCAGCACCTCGCCGACGTTCCCACGCCAAGTCTCTCTCCGCAGTGTGGTACGAGTGGTTTACCAGTCTGCCGTGGAAGCAAACGTCAGACCGGAGGCCTTACCATGAAGTCAAAGTGACAATAGCATTTATGCGCATCTTCTTACCTCACGGATTCGATGTCACTGGGAGCGGCAGCGCAGCGAGAGCACGAATTCTGAAGGCGGGCCAAGACGCAGAAAAGTCCGTTCTTCTGTTTCTAAAAGGTCGACAAGAAAAAACAAAAGCATACGGCACAGTCGTTAAATGCCTGAAGCGATTGTACGCGAATGGTGATTTGAATGAGCTCATAGTTCAGTACCAGGCTCGCCGTTTAGCTGGCAGCATCACTGACGACACACCAGCCGCCTCGGTGCACGATCTACAGCCCCAACGAATCCAAAACTCTGCTTGAGCTCAGTACCTGAAGATCTCCACCAAGCTACGCAGCAGCTACACTTTTACAGTCAAAATCAATACACGTTAGATTGCATTTATATAAATAAAAAATGGCAACGCAAATCTCGTAAACCTCACCTTGGCCATCACCTCCCTCTTGCGACCGCCGCCGCCGCGCTTGCCGCGCTCCTCATGCTGCTCCAGTCGACGGCCGGGACCATCACCTCCCTCTTGTGGCCGCCGCCGCGCTCGTCGTGTTGCTCCAGTCGACGGCCGGGTCATCACCTCCTTCTTGCGGCCGCCGCCGCGCTCGTCGTGCTGCTCCAGTCGACGGCCGGGTCATCACCTCCCTCTTGCGGCCGTCGCCTCGCCTTGTCTTCTCCTTGATCCCGCCTGATTGCTGTGCCGACTTTCCGATAACCCTGCGTGGGCCACATTTGGGTACGTGAAACAACATATATTAAATTCGAAAGGTTGTCCGAAATGTCCGAATGCAGCCCAATTGTCCGATCCTGCACGGTATGGTAGAATAGCACCAAAGTTCGGACACACCACAATTTACTATAAAATATAGCAATAGCAGGTGCCCAATAAGAGTGCTCGATCGGGTAATCATGGTTAGTTTTGACCAATAAGAGTGCTATAAATTTCATTCTTAATTCTTGAAAAACATTCGGACAATTCGGACATATTTTGTCCGATGATTTTGATAATATTTAATATACCCATAGTGAGGGCAAGCGAGACCAATATTCTAAAAATATCGTGCACGTTCGGACAACTATCACTTTAGACGGGATATATATGAGTGGTGTTCTGACAGACGAGACACCGCCAGCCTGACAGACGAGACACCGCCAGCCTGACAGACGAGACACCGCTAGCAGTTCGAAGCCGGCGATGTCGACCAAAGCTCTGATCCCGGGGAACTCACAGCATGCGTGCTTGACGGCGCTGAACGCTTTTGAAAGGTTTGCTGTGTCGGAAAAGATGACAGTGAAGCAGGTACGCTCGTTTATCGAGGCGGACAACTCTGGTGATGCTCTGTATATGATTCTCGACAAGTTTGGAATGTACTTAGCTTTTCAGGAGACCTCTAGGGGCTCTTTACTGTCGAAGAACTCTGTGGCTAGCTACTTTGGAAATGTCAAAAATCATCTCCTAGAGCTATATCCTGGTCTGCATCAAGCCACGAGCCGCCGCCTGCAGAAGGTTGCATCTATTCTCGACAAGCACTGCGCGAAACGAGGAACCGAGTTCACACACCAAGCGCCACCATGCCGGAAAGCAGATCTCCTAGCGCTAGTGACTGCTATATACAAGGGCGCGACAAAAGCGGACGACTACAAGGACGCAGGACTTCTCAACTTGCTTTGGTACTTGTTGGGACGTTCGTCGGACACTTCGTGTCTAGTAAAGAGCCAGCTAGCTGTTTACCCGGGTACGATTAGAATCTAAGCACTCGAATAATTGTTGTCGTTTGAACTAAATTTTGGTTTCGATTTTCTAGGCGGTTGTCTTTTCATTCAATTAAAGCGCATGAAGTCTGCTTCATATCAAGGCGCGTCGTTATTTTACGACTTCGGAAACTGTGCTACTTGCCCTGTGCATGCTCTGGCTGTGGCGACTATAATGCAGACTGTGCCGACTCAGTTTCTCCTCGACCAACTTCCGCGTGATGCAGGCCCAGTCGAAGCCTCCCGCGTTGAAGGTCGGCCTCTAGTGGAGCTGCTGGAGGCAAGAGAGGAAGGTGCGTCTGCCACTCAGGACACGGAGACGACTAGCGCCATGCCGAAAGCGGCAGCACCTGTTCCGGGCATGCAAGCCTACGTGAACCGGCTTTTGAAGAAGTGGAGTGGAGAGTGCTCTGCCGCTGGCACAGAGCTCACGCAAGGGTTATCCTCACACTCGTTTCGTCGAGGAGCAGCTCAGAGTGCGAACAGCGATACCAGCGTGAACACGCCCTGGATAATGGACCGCGGAGGCTGGAGCATGACATCGGTCAGCAAGGCATTCAATTACATCGTTAGTACCACTCAGGACGACCAGCAGCTGGGCAAGATACTAGCTGGTTGGGGGCCGAAGGCGAAGCCTTACTTACCGACACTTCAAAGCTTTGATCGCGTCGTATCGAGGAAGATAAGGCAACTGCAAGACACGTTGATCGAGACCGCGTTTGGATTTCCCCATCAGATGAACCTTCGTGACGATGTCCTCGAAGTCCTGATGGCTGTGGTTCTGCTTCACTATAGCGACATGCTAAAGCTGTCTCCCGACAGTCCCTACATCGCGGTACGATTAGAATCTAAGCACTCGAATAATTGTTGTCACTAAATTTTGGTTTCGATTTTCTAGGCGGTTGCGCGCATGAAGTCTGATCAAGGCGCGTCGTTATTTTACGACTTCGGAAACTGTGCTACTTGCCCTGTGCATGCTCTGGCTGTGGCGACTATAATGCAGACTGTGCCGACTCAGTTTCTCCTCGACCAACTTCCGCGTGATGCAGGCCCAGTCGAAGCCTCCCGCGTTGAAGGTCGGCCTCTAGTGGAGCTGCTGGAGGCAAGAGAGGAAGGTGCGTCTGCCACTCAGGACACGGAGACGACTAGCGCCATGCCGAAAGCGGCAGCACCTGTTCCGGGCATGCAAGCCTACGTGAACCGGCTTTTGAAGAAGTGGAGTGGAGAGTGCTCTGCCGCTGGCACAGAGCTCACGCAAGGGTTATCCTCACACTCGTTTCGTCGAGGAGCAGCTCAGAGTGCGAACAGCGATACCAGCGTGAACACGCCCTGGATAATGGACCGCGGAGGCTGGAGCATGACATCGGTCAGCAAGGCATTCAATTACATCGTTAGTACCACTCAGGACGACCAGCAGCTGGGCAAGATACTAGCTGGTTGGGGGCCGAAGGCGAAGCCTTACTTACCGACACTTCAAAGCTTTGATCGCGTCGTATCGAGGAAGATAAGGCAACTGCAAGACACGTTGATCGAGACCGCGTTTGGATTTCCCCATCAGATGAACCTTCGTGACGATGTCCTCGAAGTCCTGATGGCTGTGGTTCTGCTTCACTATAGCGACATGCTAAAGCTGTCTCCCGACAGTCCCTACATCGCGCATATGAAACAAACACAAGATCAGCATGGCATCACAGAGTCTGAATTTTCTAGCTGGGCACTTACGATTCAAGGTGATTTGATTGAGCACAGTCGGTCGCCAGCCCCACTGGATCCTGCACCTGCTCCGTCGGTTGACGACGTTGTCGAGAAGCAGAGCGCCCTCATCCAGCAGCAGATGGATTTAATCGGGCGATTGTCTTCGCAAGTTCAGGATTTAACCCAGCATGTCACATCTTTAGAAGGTCCTGGAACAAATTCACAAAAGGCTTCAGCTACCTCATCTCCCCGCAATTGACGTCTCCAACTCGCACCGCGATCGCAGCACCTCGCCGACGTTCCCACGCCAAGTCTCTCTCCGCAGTGTGGTACGAGTGGTTTACCAGTCTGCCGTGGAAGCAAACGTCAGACCGGAGGCCTTACCATGAAGTCAAAGTGACAATAGCATTTATGCGCATCTTCTTACCTCACGGATTCGATGTCACTGGGAGCGGCAGCGCAGCGAGCACGAATTCTGAAGGCGGGCCAAGACGCAGAAAAGTCCGTTCTTCTGTTTCTAAAAGGTCGACAAGAAAAAACAAAAGCATACGGCACAGTCGTTAAATGCCTGAAGCGATTGTACGCGAATGGTGATTTGAATGAGCTCATAGTTCAGTACCAGGCTCGCCGTTTAGCTGGCAGCATCACTGACGACACACCAGCCGCCTCGGTGCACGATCTACAGCCCCAACGAATCCAAAACTCTGCTTGAGCTCAGTACCTGAAGATCTCCACCAAGCTACGCAGCAGCTACACTTTTACAGTCAAAATCAATACACGTTAGATTGCATTTATATAAATAAAAAATGGCAACGCAAATCTCGTAAACCTCACCTTGGCCATCACCTCCCTCTTGCGACCGCCGCCGCCGCGCTTGCCGCGCTCCTCATGCTGCTCCAGTCGACGGCCGGGACCATCACCTCCCTCTTGTGGCCGCCGCCGCGCTCGTCGTGTTGCTCCAGTCGACGGCCGGGTCATCACCTCCTTCTTGCGGCCGCCGCCGCGCTCGTCGTGCTGCTCCAGTCGACGGCCGGGTCATCACCTCCCTCTTGCGGCCGTCGCCTCGCCTTGTCTTCTCCTTGATCCCGCCTGATTGCTGTGCCGACTTTCCGATAACCCTGCGTGGGCCACATTTGGGTACGTGAAACAACATATATTAAATTCGAAAGGTTGTCCGAAATGTCCGAATGCAGCCCAATTGTCCGATCCTGCACGGTATGGTAGAATAGCACCAAAGTTCGGACACACCACAATTTACTATAAAATATAGCAATAGCAGGTGCCCAATAAGAGTGCTCGATCGGGTAATCATGGTTAGTTTTGACCAATAAGAGTGCTATAAATTTCATTCTTAATTCTTGAAAAACATTCGGACAATTCGGACATATTTTGTCCGATGATTTTGATAATATTTAATATACCCATAGTGAGGGCAAGCGAGACCAATATTCTAAAAATATCGTGCACGTTCGGACAACTATCACTTTAGACGGGATATATATGAGTGGTGTTCTGACAGACGAGACACCGCCAGCCTGACAGACGAGACACCGCCAGCCTGACAGACGAGACACCGCTAGCAGTTCGAAGCCGGCGATGTCGACCAAAGCTCTGATCCCGGGGAACTCACAGCATGCGTGCTTGACGGCGCTGAACGCTTTTGAAAGGTTTGCTGTGTCGGAAAAGATGACAGTGAAGCAGGTACGCTCGTTTATCGAGGCGGACAACTCTGGTGATGCTCTGTATATGATTCTCGACAAGTTTGGAATGTACTTAGCTTTTCAGGAGACCTCTAGGGGCTCTTTACTGTCGAAGAACTCTGTGGCTAGCTACTTTGGAAATGTCAAAAATCATCTCCTAGAGCTATATCCTGGTCTGCATCAAGCCACGAGCCGCCGCCTGCAGAAGGTTGCATCTATTCTCGACAAGCACTGCGCGAAACGAGGAACCGAGTTCACACACCAAGCGCCACCATGCCGGAAAGCAGATCTCCTAGCGCTAGTGACTGCTATATACAAGGGCGCGACAAAAGCGGACGACTACAAGGACGCAGGACTTCTCAACTTGCTTTGGTACTTGTTGGGACGTTCGTCGGACACTTCGTGTCTAGTAAAGAGCCAGCTAGCTGTTTACCCGGGTACGATTAGAATCTAAGCACTCGAATAATTGTTGTCGTTTGAACTAAATTTTGGTTTCGATTTTCTAGGCGGTTGTCTTTTCATTCAATTAAAGCGCATGAAGTCTGCTTCATATCAAGGCGCGTCGTTATTTTACGACTTCGGAAACTGTGCTACTTGCCCTGTGCATGCTCTGGCTGTGGCGACTATAATGCAGACTGTGCCGACTCAGTTTCTCCTCGACCAACTTCCGCGTGATGCAGGCCCAGTCGAAGCCTCCCGCGTTGAAGGTCGGCCTCTAGTGGAGCTGCTGGAGGCAAGAGAGGAAGGTGCGTCTGCCACTCAGGACACGGAGACGACTAGCGCCATGCCGAAAGCGGCAGCACCTGTTCCGGGCATGCAAGCCTACGTGAACCGGCTTTTGAAGAAGTGGAGTGGAGAGTGCTCTGCCGCTGGCACAGAGCTCACGCAAGGGTTATCCTCACACTCGTTTCGTCGAGGAGCAGCTCAGAGTGCGAACAGCGATACCAGCGTGAACACGCCCTGGATAATGGACCGCGGAGGCTGGAGCATGACATCGGTCAGCAAGGCATTCAATTACATCGTTAGTACCACTCAGGACGACCAGCAGCTGGGCAAGATACTAGCTGGTTGGGGGCCGAAGGCGAAGCCTTTACTTACCGACACTTCAAAGCTTTGATCGCGTCGTATCGAGGAAGATAAGGCAACTGCAAGACACGTTGATCGAGACCGCGTTTGGATTTCCCCATCAGATGAACCTTCGTGACGATGTCCTCGAAGTCCTGATGGCTGTGGTTCTGCTTCACTATAGCGACATGCTAAAGCTGTCTCCCGACAGTCCCTACATCGCGCATATGAAACAAACACAAGATCAGCATGGCATCACAGAGTCTGAATTTTCTAGCTGGGCAC
This sequence comes from Phytophthora syringae, assembly GCA_012656105.1. Taxonomy (NCBI): domain Eukaryota; phylum Oomycota; class Peronosporomycetes; order Peronosporales; family Peronosporaceae; genus Phytophthora; species Phytophthora syringae. The sequence goes on along the minus strand of JAAKBD010000017.1, from coordinate 19,974 downwards.
TTACGATTCAAGGTGATTTGATTGAGCACAGTCGGTCGCCAGCCCCACTGGATCCTGCACCTGCTCCGTCGGTTGACGACGTTGTCGAGAAGCAGAGCGCCCTCATCCAGCAGCAGATGGATTTAATCGGGCGATTGTCTTCGCAAGTTCAGGATTTAACCCAGCATGTCACATCTTTAGAAGGTCCTGGAACAAATTCACAAAAGGCTTCAGCTACCTCATCTCCCCGCAATTGACGTCTCCAACTCGCACCGCGATCGCAGCACCTCGCCGACGTTCCCACGCCAAGTCTCTCTCCGCAGTGTGGTACGAGTGGTTTACCAGTCTGCCGTGGAAGCAAACGTCAGACCGGAGGCCTTACCATGAAGTCAAAGTGACAATAGCATTTATGCGCATCTTCTTACCTCACGGATTCGATGTCACTGGGAGCGGCAGCGCAGCGAGAGCACGAATTCTGAAGGCGGGCCAAGACGCAGAAAAGTCCGTTCTTCTGTTTCTAAAAGGTCGACAAGAAAAAACAAAAGCATACGGCACAGTCGTTAAATGCCTGAAGCGATTGTACGCGAATGGTGATTTGAATGAGCTCATAGTTCAGTACCAGGCTCGCCGTTTAGCTGGCAGCATCACTGACGACACACCAGCCGCCTCGGTGCACGATCTACAGCCCCAACGAATCCAAAACTCTGCTTGAGCTCAGTACCTGAAGATCTCCACCAAGCTACGCAGCAGCTACACTTTTACAGTCAAAATCAATACACGTTAGATTGCATTTATATAAATAAAAAATGGCAACGCAAATCTCGTAAACCTCACCTTGGCCATCACCTCCCTCTTGCGACCGCCGCCGCCGCGCTTGCCGCGCTCCTCATGCTGCTCCAGTCGACGGCCGGGACCATCACCTCCCTCTTGTGGCCGCCGCCGCGCTCGTCGTGTTGCTCCAGTCGACGGCCGGGTCATCACCTCCTTCTTGCGGCCGCCGCCGCGCTCGTCGTGCTGCTCCAGTCGACGGCCGGGTCATCACCTCCCTCTTGCGGCCGTCGCCTCGCCTTGTCTTCTCCTTGATCCCGCCTGATTGCTGTGCCGACTTTCCGATAACCCTGCGTGGGCCACATTTGGGTACGTGAAACAACATATATTAAATTCGAAAGGTTGTCCGAAATGTCCGAATGCAGCCCAATTGTCCGATCCTGCACGGTATGGTAGAATAGCACCAAAGTTCGGACACACCACAATTTACTATAAAATATAGCAATAGCAGGTGCCCAATAAGAGTGCTCGATCGGGTAATCATGGTTAGTTTTGACCAATAAGAGTGCTATAAATTTCATTCTTAATTCTTGAAAAACATTCGGACAATTCGGACATATTTTGTCCGATGATTTTGATAATATTTAATATACCCATAGTGAGGGCAAGCGAGACCAATATTCTAAAAATATCGTGCACGTTCGGACAACTATCACTTTAGACGGGATATATATGAGTGGTGTTCTGACAGACGAGACACCGCCAGCCTGACAGACGAGACACCGCCAGCCTGACAGACGAGACACCGCTAGCAGTTCGAAGCCGGCGATGTCGACCAAAGCTCTGATCCCGGGGAACTCACAGCATGCGTGCTTGACGGCGCTGAACGCTTTTGAAAGGTTTGCTGTGTCGGAAAAGATGACAGTGAAGCAGGTACGCTCGTTTATCGAGGCGGACAACTCTGGTGATGCTCTGTATATGATTCTCGACAAGTTTGGAATGTACTTAGCTTTTCAGGAGACCTCTAGGGGCTCTTTACTGTCGAAGAACTCTGTGGCTAGCTACTTTGGAAATGTCAAAAATCATCTCCTAGAGCTATATCCTGGTCTGCATCAAGCCACGAGCCGCCGCCTGCAGAAGGTTGCATCTATTCTCGACAAGCACTGCGCGAAACGAGGAACCGAGTTCACACACCAAGCGCCACCATGCCGGAAAGCAGATCTCCTAGCGCTAGTGACTGCTATATACAAGGGCGCGACAAAAGCGGACGACTACAAGGACGCAGGACTTCTCAACTTGCTTTGGTACTTGTTGGGACGTTCGTCGGACACTTCGTGTCTAGTAAAGAGCCAGCTAGCTGTTTACCCGGGTACGATTAGAATCTAAGCACTCGAATAATTGTTGTCGTTTGAACTAAATTTTGGTTTCGATTTTCTAGGCGGTTGTCTTTTCATTCAATTAAAGCGCATGAAGTCTGCTTCATATCAAGGCGCGTCGTTATTTTACGACTTCGGAAACTGTGCTACTTGCCCTGTGCATGCTCTGGCTGTGGCGACTATAATGCAGACTGTGCCGACTCAGTTTCTCCTCGACCAACTTCCGCGTGATGCAGGCCCAGTCGAAGCCTCCCGCGTTGAAGGTCGGCCTCTAGTGGAGCTGCTGGAGGCAAGAGAGGAAGGTGCGTCTGCCACTCAGGACACGGAGACGACTAGCGCCATGCCGAAAGCGGCAGCACCTGTTCCGGGCATGCAAGCCTACGTGAACCGGCTTTTGAAGAAGTGGAGTGGAGAGTGCTCTGCCGCTGGCACAGAGCTCACGCAAGGGTTATCCTCACACTCGTTTCGTCGAGGAGCAGCTCAGAGTGCGAACAGCGATACCAGCGTGAACACGCCCTGGATAATGGACCGCGGAGGCTGGAGCATGACATCGGTCAGCAAGGCATTCAATTACATCGTTAGTACCACTCAGGACGACCAGCAGCTGGGCAAGATACTAGCTGGTTGGGGGCCGAAGGCGAAGCCTTACTTACCGACACTTCAAAGCTTTGATCGCGTCGTATCGAGGAAGATAAGGCAACTGCAAGACACGTTGATCGAGACCGCGTTTGGATTTCCCCATCAGATGAACCTTCGTGACGATGTCCTCGAAGTCCTGATGGCTGTGGTTCTGCTTCACTATAGCGACATGCTAAAGCTGTCTCCCGACAGTCCCTACATCGCGCATATGAAACAAACACAAGATCAGCATGGCATCACAGAGTCTGAATTTTCTAGCTGGGCACTTACGATTCAAGGTGATTTGATTGAGCACAGTCGGTCGCCAGCCCCACTGGATCCTGCACCTGCTCCGTCGGTTGACGACGTTGTCGAGAAGCAGAGCGCCCTCATCCAGCAGCAGATGGATTTAATCGGGCGATTGTCTTCGCAAGTTCAGGATTTAACCCAGCATGTCACATCTTTAGAAGGTCCTGGAACAAATTCACAAAAGGCTTCAGCTACCTCATCTCCCCGCAATTGACGTCTCCAACTCGCACCGCGATCGCAGCACCTCGCCGACGTTCCCACGCCAAGTCTCTCTCCGCAGTGTGGTACGAGTGGTTTACCAGTCTGCCGTGGAAGCAAACGTCAGACCGGAGGCCTTACCATGAAGTCAAAGTGACAATAGCATTTATGCGCATCTTCTTACCTCACGGATTCGATGTCACTGGGAGCGGCAGCGCAGCGAGCACGAATTCTGAAGGCGGGCCAAGACGCAGAAAAGTCCGTTCTTCTGTTTCTAAAGGTCGACAAGAAAAAACAAAAGCATACGGCACAGTCGTTAAATGCCTGAAGCGATTGTACGCGAATGGTGATTTGAATGAGCTCATAGTTCAGTACCAGGCTCGCCGTTTAGCTGGCAGCATCACTGACGACACACCAGCCGCCTCGGTGCACGATCTACAGCCCCAACGAATCCAAAACTCTGCTTGAGCTCAGTACCTGAAGATCTCCACCAAGCTACGCAGCAGCTACACTTTTACAGTCAAAATCAATACACGTTAGATTGCATTTATATAAATAAAAAATGGCAACGCAAATCTCGTAAACCTCACCTTGGCCATCACCTCCCTCTTGCGACCGCCGCCGCCGCGCTTGCCGCGCTCCTCATGCTGCTCCAGTCGACGGCCGGGACCATCACCTCCCTCTTGTGGCCGCCGCCGCGCTCGTCGTGTTGCTCCAGTCGACGGCCGGGTCATCACCTCCTTCTTGCGGCCGCCGCCGCGCTCGTCGTGCTGCTCCAGTCGACGGCCGGGTCATCACCTCCCTCTTGCGGCCGTCGCCTCGCCTTGTCTTCTCCTTGATCCCGCCTGATTGCTGTGCCGACTTTCCGATAACCCTGCGTGGGCCACATTTGGGTACGTGAAACAACATATATTAAATTCGAAAGGTTGTCCGAAATGTCCGAATGCAGCCCAATTGTCCGATCCTGCACGGTATGGATATACATTAAAAAACTCTACACAATGCACTATCCAGGACAATTTTACCGCATTTTACAGGTGCGTCAACCAGTTCCCTTCAGAGGATCCGCATTACGCACATCAACCGACCAATCATCGCACCACATCACAAACTGAGGCTACCTTCATTCTTGCATTTGCGCAGTGAGTGGCGACTACCGAGACGCAGCAGAGAATGTCTCGGGTCAAGGAAACGCCGGCCAAGACGCTCCTGGCCAACGGGCCCCAAGCCTACCACGACCACCTGGCGTCCACGCTCCAAACCGCGCTGGGTCGCCCCCTGCCTCGGATGGAGGTGCGCGTGCGGAACCTCCGCATCGAAGCCGACGTGGTCGTGGGCCAGCATGAGGACGGGCGAGGGCTGCCCACGCTCACGCACACCATCAAGACGGCAGCGCTCAAGCTCTCGGCCAAGAAGAAGCACGTGGTGCACAAGACCATTTTGCGCAACTTCAGCGGCGTCTTCGAGCCAGGCTCCATCACTCTGGTGCTGGGCCAGCCGAGCTCCGGCAAGTCGTCGCTCATGAAGGTGCTGAGCGGCCGCTTCCCGCAGGACAAACGGGTGGCCGTGGACGGAGACGTCACGTACAACGGAGTGCCACAACGGGAGCTGGGCGGTCGCCTACCACAGTTCGTGACGTACGTGGACCAGCACGACGTCCACTTCCCGACGCTCACTGTAAAGGAGACGCTGGAGTTCGCTCACGCTTTCGCGGGCGGAGAGCTCCATCGGCGTGGGGAGGAGCTGCTGGCCAACGGGTCGGTGGACGAAAACCTCGAGGCGTTGAGGACGGTGGAGACTCTGTTCCAGCACTACCCTGACATCGTGATCGAGCAGCTTGGGCTGCAGAACTGCCAAAACACAATCCTTGGCAACGGGATGCTGCGTGGCGTGTCGGGTGGTGAGCGCAAACGCGTGACGACGGGGAAATGGAGCTCGGCATGAAGTACATGACTCTCATGGACGAGATCAGTACGGGGCTCGACAGTGCTACAGCCTTTGACATCGTCACCACACAGCGTAGCATCGCCAAGACGCTTGGCAAGACTGTGGTCATCTCGTTGCTGCAGCCGTCACCTGAAATTTTCGCGCTGTTCGACAATGTTCTGGTCCTGAATGCCGGCGAGGTGATGTACTTTGGGCCCCAGGAACGAGCGCTGTCGTATTTCGAGAGCCTGGGCTTTCGGTGCCCGCCACATCGTGACGCGGCAGACTTTTTGTTGGATCTTGGTACAAAGCAGCAAGTCATGTATCAAGACACTTTACCTGCTGGTGTGGTGAAGCACCCCCGCTCACCGGTTGAATTTGGACAATATTTCCAGCGCTCTGACGTTCATCGCGATATTCTTGCTTGCTTGGATGTACCATGGAGAGGTGAATTGACTTCGAGCGCGTCCGAGTTTATGAAGTTTACACCTGAGTTCCAGCAGACTTTCGTGGAGAATGTGATCGCAGTGACGCGGCGTCAGATGATGGTAGCAGCTCGAAACAAAGCGTTCATTCGAGTCCGTGGATTTATGGTGGCCGTGATCGCACTTTTGTATGGAAGCTTATTCTACCAGATTGACATGACTAACGTTCAAGTGACGATGGGTGTCTTGTTTCAGAGCCTGTTTTTCCTAGGACTCGGTCAATACGCTCAGGTGCCGGGCTACTGTAGCATCCGCGCGATCTTCTACAAGCACCGCAGAGCTAACTACATCCGCACCCCTGCTTACGTTTTGGCTTGCTCAGTGAGCCAGATTCCGTGGGCTCTTGCGGAAACGGTTGTTTTCGGTACACTTGTATACTGGATGTGTGGATTTGTTGCTTCTGCTGGAAATTTCCTGTTGTATGAGCTGCTTGTATTCCAGACGGTTATGGCTTTCGCCGCGTGGTATTTTTTCATGGCAGCCGTGACACCGGACATGCACGTTGCGAAACCTGTCTCGATGATGTCCATCTTTACGTTCGTAGCATTTGCCGGCTTCGTGATCCCGAAAACCAAATCCCAGACTATTTCATTTGGATTTACTGGATGGATCCCATCGCCTGGTGCCTCCGTTCTGTCGCTGTTAGTCAATATCGGTCGTCGACGTTCGACGTGTGTGAATACGCTGGAGTAAATTATTGCACGGAGCACAAGATGAAGATGGGGAGTACTTCTTGTCGCTGTACGATGTTCCTTCGGACAAGAATTGGGTTTGGATTGGTGTGGTTGTTCTGTTCGCAATCTACGCCATTTTCATGGTTCTTGGTTGGTTTGTACTTGAGTACAAACGCTACGAAAGCCCTAAGCGCATCACACTCACTGCCGAAACTATGGAATCCACTGCTAGTGATGACTACGCCTTGGTCATGACCCCACGTCCAGACGGAAAACCCCTGCCAAGGATGCACGATCTACTGGTGAAGATGTCGCGCTCAATGTAAAGACCACTTCGAAGAAATTCGAGCCCATCATTATCGCCTTCATGGATTTGTGGTACTCCGTGCCGGATCCGAAGGAGTCGCTGACGCTACTCAAGGGTATCAGCGGGTATGCTCTCCCTGGATCCATCACGGCACTCATGGGTTCCACAGGAGCGGGCAAGACGACGCTCATGGACGTGATTGCTGGACGCAAAACTGGAGGCATCATCCAGGGCAAAATTCTGCTTAACGGCTACGAGGCGAGTGACTTAGCCATTCGGCGTTGCACAGGATATTGCGAGCAGATGGATATCCACTCCGACGCGTCCACAATTCGTGAGGCATTGGTGTTTAGCGCGTTCCTGCGTCAAGACAGCTCAGTATCCAATAGCCACAAATACGACTCGGTGGACGAGTGTTTGGAGTTGCTGGACCTGCAGAGCGTGGCGGACGAAATTGTGCGTGGCAGCCCGACGGAACGCATGAAGCGACTGACCATCGGCGTGGAGCTGGCTGCTGACCCAAAGGTGTTGTTCCTGGATGAGCCTACAAGCGGATTGGATGCCCGCTCGGCCAAACTCATCATGGATGGCGTACGCAAAGTGGCTGACACGGGCCGCACTATTGTCTGCACAATCCACCAGCCGTCCACCGAGGTGTTCATGCTCTTTGACAAGCTTTTGCTGCTGAAGCGGGGTGGTCAGACGGTGTACTTCGGCGACCTGGGCGAGTGCGCTCAGACGATGGTGGACTACTTCGAAGCGATCCCAGGTGTACAGCCGCTCCCAATGGGCTACAATCCTGCTACCTGGATGCTTGAGTGCATTGGTGCGGGTGTTAACCACTTGAACGCCAACCCGGTAGACTTCGTGGAGGTTTTTGACTCAAGCAACACGAAGCTGGCGATGGATGCCTACTTGGCGTCTGACGGTGTGTCTGTACCTGCGTGCGGGTCGTCTGAAGTTGTGTTTGGGAAGAAACGAGCGGCCAACTCGTGGACGCAGATGACAGCTTTGGTGAGGCGATTCAGGGATCTATACTGGCGTACACCGTCGACGAATCTGACAAGACTGGCCATCATGCCGCTAACGGCCTTGGTCTTTGGCCTTGTCTACGTTGACACCGATTATGACTCGTACCAAGGAATCAATGCTGGCGTGGGTATGGTTTTCCTGACCTCATATTTCACTGGCGTCGTGTCTTTCAACAGTGCGTTGCCAATAACGTCTGAAGACCGACCAGCTTTTTATCGCGAACGCGAGGCTGAAACGTACAGTGCGTTTTGGTATTTCATCGGCTCTACTGTGGTCGACATTCCGTACGTCTTCGGGTCCATGCTGCTGTACACGGTCATCTTCTACTGGATGGTGGGTTTTAGCGGCTTCGGGACGGCCATGCTGTATTGGATCAACACTTCACTTATGGTGCTCTTGCAGACGTACATGGGTCAGCTGCTGATCTACTCTCTGTCCAGCATTGACGTTGCAGCTCTTGTGGGTGTCATGATTTACTCCATCACGATCCTCTTTACGGCTTCAATCCTCCTGCAAGTGACATCCCTGCTGGGTACCAGTGGCTCTATACGATTACCTTTCAGCGCTATTCGGTTGCAACTTTGGTGGCTCTGGTGTTTTGTGACTGTGACGAACTGCCCATCTACGACGTTGAGACGAAGCAGTATGTGAGCGTCGGCAGCAGTCTCGGGTGTCAACCACTGACCAACCCGCCGACTGGCATCGACCACATTACCGTTAAGGAATACGTTGAGTCTACGTTCGAGTACAAACACGATGAGATCTGGCGTAACTTCGGTATTGTACTCGTGTTCATCGTCATCCTCCGAGTACTGGCGCTTCTGGCGCTGCGCTTCATCAATCACAAACAAAATTAGCCAAGGCAGTCATTCCTGAATTCCTGAATAAATGGGCACGTTGGGAAGTAAATCTGCCAAGCTGCTCACAAATGCGAGCTAATACTCCACGACTTCTGCATCGGTGCGTTCACAATAAAGGACACAAACAAAAAGCTTACGAAGCAGGGTCAGACAGACCGGGAGCGCCCGCGTGCGGTTGGAGGTGCACAGAAAAACTAATAATAATAAGGTGAGGTATATTGTGTTACTTCTACTATGTAGTGAACTCTAGTATGCACTAGATCGACCCACCTACGAGAATGAATCCATAAGCTCCATCATCAATTCGGACAACACTTTCAAATTCAGTTTGGACAGCTATAATCTCGTGGCAAGACCAGACCAAAAACTCGTTGGATAGGTGAGGCAGTCCGAACTGTGCGTCAACGCAAAGTGCGGGTTCAAGTGTGTAATGTCATTCTTGGCACTATGTCCTTCATCCACGCGGTCATCAAGAGCATCAAATGACAAAATGTCCATTGCTGCTGCCTTCATCTCCCCAGTCCTCCTGTAGCCACCACCACCATCTCCTTTATCTCGGCAAATTCCTTGCCTTTTATTGCAAACTTCCCTCATTCCGTCTTCTCATCTAAAACCGAGGTCAAATCGTCACCGAGCCCCACCATAATCCATTACTGTATTCCATCTGTGCAGTCCCTCCCGCTCAGTCCAGTCGGCGTTTCTCGCCATGAAGTCCAAGCAGCCCAAGTGGAAGAAGTTCCACTGCCCTCCGCTCTCGTCCTCCCGCCAGGAGCAGATCACGCACGAAGCCAACCGTGCGTGCGACGAGCTGCTCCGATTCTCGGCGGGTGAAGCGTTTACCAGCACCAACTCCAGTCTCGACAGCGACGAAGACCAGTTCCAGGACGGTCTCAAATGGGAGTACACGGAGCAGATGGAGAGCGTCCGAGTGGAGAAAGTCAAGGTGAAATCCGAGGCCAAGAAGGGGGTCTACTACTTCCGAGGGATCACCCAAGTCGAAGCTTCGGTGGAGGAGATCATGGAGCTCTACGAAGTGGACATGGCCCACCCCAATATGCAGTTAGAGAAGAAACTTTCGCCCGATATTTTGCACTCGGTGGTGCTGTACGAGATTCAGCCGTACCGACCGCAAGACAGCACCGCGTTTATCGGTATCCGCTGGTCGGCCGTCAAGTCGCCCTACGTCATGGTACGCAATCGAGACTATTGCTACCTGGAGATCCAGCGGCGATTCACTTTAGCGGACGGTCGACGAGGCTTCGTACGGTGCTTGCACTCGGTCAAGATCAAAAGTTGTCCGGACATGGAAAAGAGTCACGGCTTCGTGCGCGGCAGCATGTACCGGTCGGGGGTTGTTTTCATTGAGAGCAAACGCGACCGCAAGACGCTGGATGTTGTGCAGGCCGTGTACACGGACCTCAAGGGGAACGTCCCCAATTGGGTGGCGGTGAAAGGGCTGAGACAGAGACTCATGAGTCTGGAACACCTCAAGAAGTACGTCAACATGAAGCGCGTGGCGAATCAGACGTTCGCGAGGCGCAGCCAGTTGATGGCGCCCGGAAAGGTCAAGACCTGCTTCGTGTGTGTGGATGATATTGGCACGTTCAAGAGGAGATACAACTGCCAGAAGTGTGGAGAGGTATGGTGCGACTTGGTGGACGTTGGGGGTGTATTTTAACGTTTGGGTGTGATGTTTTGTTGCTGTAGGTCATTTGCAGTCGCTGTAAGCTGACGATCAACGCAGACATCCCAGTGGTGGGCAAGATGAAGCTCACGATCTGCAGCTTGTGCTCGCTGGCCATCAACCGCAGCGCGTTACCCGACAACAACAGTGACGACAGCGGGGGCTTGGGCCATCGACCCTTCTCGGCCACGCATCAGCCGACGTATCAGCACCGAGACTGCGGCGACGACGAGATGCCCGCGCGCAAGCGCGCGCTGAGCTTGAACTCGTTCCACACAGCAAACTTCGACCAGACGTCGTTGCAGAGTTCAGTCTTGGCTCGCGAGTTCTAAGGCGGTGGCGAGGCAGTTCAGTCAAACATCATTCATGGCAGAGTGGGGTGCTAAGTCCAGAAATCGTGTTCAGCGCTCAGGTGTCAGCTGTTCGCCGAGATGCAAGTTTCAGAAGATGTTTGCTACAGTTTTGGCTGGCACCGATCTGTTTTTCAATACCACGTAGCTCGGAGCCCAGCGATGTAAGGATGTAAACAGCAGTAGCAAGGGATGTTGGCTCTCGAGAAATTTGAAGTGGTGTTGAATATATGAGTCCAAACCAAACCAAAGTATCACTAACGACTTTATAAGGTTTTTGAGCTACTTACCCCACGAAGCACTAAGGTATCTTGGCTTGCTGTTGAGCCATCGGCCATCTTGAAACTCGAAGTGTAGTGTCTGTCCCGTCGCTCTGACCCAAGGACACCGCCAAAAAATAAATTACCAAATTTGTTTTTATAGGAAATGTATACTAGTATGAATGAAGCTCGGCTCGTTTCATTCACGCAAAGAGAATTCCTAATTCGCTCTAGAAACGCGTAAATCTGAGGTAAAGCAATCCCGTTTGATGTCTGCACCTATTCGAAAGTATCACTACTGAATATCCTGTAATATACAAAAGTATCACTACTGAATAATCAGCACTCTACTGAAGTATCACTACACGACGCGCTCCTTGCTTGCATCTGCGATCTTCTGCTTCCGGGTTTCTTCTATTCGTTTGCGCCTGACCCGCTTGATGTCGCGGGCTTTCCCCTCGATATCGATTGCTGGCTTCGCGTATATAGGGTCGCCAGCGAACTCACGGGGTACGTACGGCTGGACCTTCGTGTACATGTCCAGTTGCTTTTCCGGGTTCAAAACTGGGGTTTTCGCTTTTGGGATGGACTGCCACATTGAACGAAAAGATGAAATGCTGGGCTTCTCTGTAGCCACCGTGTGCCGCAGTAAGTTCATCATCTTTGGCTCAGTTGTGGGCGAACGCCGACACTCCACTTGGCCGACTTTTTCTTGCGTCATGGTGAACATCTGATACTTCTGAATGCCTGCTAACTTCTTGTACCGTGGCTCAAAGAAACTCTTGAACTCCCAGAAAGGGTTGGTCACTTCATCTAAGTTGACGGTGTGTATGGACTTGGCCGACTTCGTCACTTCTCCAACGAGACTATTCATGTTCCAACACGAAGATTTTGCCATGTGCCTCTTCACGTGACCGAATCCTCTGTCACAGGCATTCTTTGTATGCCCCTTCTGAAAAAATTTCAGGTTCGCTGACTTCAGGACTCCAAAGTCAACCAAATAGAGCAAATGCCAAACAACGTACGAGTTCTTATTCTGGCCACCGCAGTTGTCACACCAGACGGCGACCAAAACACCTTCGCGTTATCCGTGGCTGGGGTCCGTGCTGGTGACGTCGAACACGCCGTGTAGATCAAGTGTGTAGTGCAGCATAGTGATGACTTCGTTGGCTCCTTTACCCTCCTTCTTCTCAGAGTAGAGAAAATGGTGGTGCGTGTCGTCGTTTGAGCAGAAGACGCCAAACATCGACACTGAAAAAAACGCCAGAAAATACCAACCCGAAGGTGAATCGGGCACGTGCGGAATTGTGAGATTCTGTGCGTAATCCATAACAAAGACCAGCGTGTCCTTTGACGCTTTAGCCGTATCAGACTTGTACTCCACCCTGTGTAACAAATAAATAAACAGTGTGTGTTAGTATAATCGATAAGTTGCATAAACAATAAGCTTACCGTAATGCCCTTGCTGCCGCGACATGCTCCCCAAACACTTCTGTTTCAATAGCGTCGGTTTCGGCCCCAAAGCACGTCTTGTAAATAGCGCACTGGTCGCATACCTGATCCCGCGGAGAGCGAATTCGGATCATAGGGCAGCGCTTCGTTAGAATCCGGATAAACGAGGTCCTCGAAGGTCTGGTGGTGTCTATGTAGTGGTCGTCCAGGTACGTGATGTACTCAATTAAAAGCATGTCCCACATGAAGCTCGACTGGAGCAATGTGTAGTCGTCATAAGAATAGTAACGATGATTCGTACCATCCTTCTTGTCGTGTAGTCGAACACGTACATGAACGACGTCCCCTACGAGATCCGCTATATTGACGAACCAGGCCACCAATACTTCCTCGTCCAACTCTTGGGCGTTGTTGTTTGCAGTGCCGGAGTGCTCCTTGGCGGCTACCATCCCATCCCTCACGCGCTTTCGGTACAGGTGCAGGGTGCGATGACTGACACCGTAAACGGACTCAAATGCGCTCTTACAGACCGGACCAACAAAAGGAACGAAGTACGCAAACCGTTCACGCGCCTGGTTCTTCTTCTCACTAAACGCAGCGCACATTGCCAGAGCCGTGAGTAGCGAAGTGCGATGTTCATTCTTCGTCATGTGACGGAGCGAAGTCAGCAAGCTCCGCGTCTCTTCCCGCTTTTCAACAAAGCAGCTCTTCGAGCAACAGACGATTGCCTCGAGCTTCAGGATCGTGGTTGCCAGAGGCTCTTCATTAGTCAACAAGGAAACCAAATTGGCATCATCGCTGCCATGAGTCGGCTGTTGTACGGCACGCTGGGGGTGTCCTGGTGGCTGTGGTCTCGAGGCGATGCCACCGCGAGAGACGTCGGATTCGCTGCAGCTCTCGGCCGACTCGGAGTCGACATTGGTATTTTACGCGAACAGGGGTGATTTCTGTTTTTGACGTTTTTCTCGCGACAGCAATAGCCAGTCGTGAAAAGACCAAGGACTTTAAACCTGCTCCCTTGAAAAACCTCAAAACGTCGCTAGTGATACTTTGGTTTAGTTTGGTCTCAATATTAACAGCATGTACGAATACTGAAGGCAGTTGTTGATCGAGTGGAGCCAGCTTTGTGTAAATGGGCATTTGTTTGATTATGAATAAAAACACGTTATGACCTGAAATGAAAGGGGAACTACGCAAGACAATGCAATACTGTAGTACATCGGCAGCATTTCACCGCTGCCAGCTCGTGCGAACAGGCCGAAAAGGTTTAGCAAGTGCAGTTCCGCTTGAAGTCACTTCCTCACATGAGCAACGGGTAGTACGCATCGTTCTCGTCCATGGCATACGTCGCACGCGCGTTCCGGCGCTTAACAACCACCAGCGCCACAACGACCACCAGTGCACTCGCACCCAAGAGCCCCATGACCATCGAGGGCGTCGCTTCTTTCCAGTCAGCTTCGCCCCGAAGCGCCATCATCAGCAACACGCGGAACGACCTCACCTCACACCGGTGTACACCACCTACGCCTGACTCCGCGAGCGCCGTACACGTTAATGTACTGCTGCAGCCATCGCAGCACTCACCCGTCAACGTCTTCTCTTGGGTTTCGGTGCTCTCAGTGCTGAACACACTTCCACTGCACGCTTCAAAGGGGCCGGGGCCCCCACCGGGTAAGATAAGCACTCGCCGGCCTTGCACACTTCCTCTGCGCCGCGGGTTTCGACTCCCGGCCGGTCACAGTCGGTAATCGTGAACGAATGCGAGCATGGCTCGGTTTCGGTCGTCGCTGCGTCATAATGCGAGAAGGTGAAGTCACATTCAAGCAGGACATCCGTGTTCATACTCGTCTTGGGGTCGTGTACCAACTCGAGGGCGAATTCTTTCGTCACCTCGATACGGCCGTTGCTGCCTTGAGGCCATGTTAGCGGGACCGACCCCTTCGTGATACTCGTCAATTCACCAGTTGCTGCCAGCTTCACGTAGCACTTGACGTCCGTGTACTTGCCCCTCACGGTATTGGCGTTATGCGTCACCCCGGCTTCGCTGTCGTATGCGAAGTTCATCAAGACGAAGTCACTCTCAGGGTACGCGCACATGTGCGACTCGACCGTGCGTGGGGTGGCGGTGAGCTCTGTCCACATGGCATTGAATCCTAAGCACACGTCGTGTGAGCTGTGCGGGTGCAGCACCACGTTGAAAGTTTCCGAGTACACCAGGCCGCAATGCGTCCACGCTTCCATATACACCGCCGTCTCGGCTTCGGTGAACGTCAGGGGCGCAGCGCCGTCCCATGCATTCCAGTTCTCGACGCCAACCGAGTAACGCCAGAACACGTAGTCATCGACATTGTAGGCGCTGTCCACCGTCACACCCCACGACGACGAGTGCTCGAACAAATCGTTTAGTGTGGGTGTGTACGAGCACCCAGCACCGAACGCTGTGCACGTGATGCTGCGATGAATATCATTGCTGCCCGGGGTGATTGGCGTGGGCAGTCCAGCAATGATCATTGCTGTTTTCGCGTGGGCAGGACCCGTGATTGTTGCCTCGGCCGTGACGAGATTTGGGCTTGACATCTGAAGGCAGTGGCCGAACGAACACGAATCCGACGTGGCCGTCTTCTTCTCCGTATCCCCGAACGACGTGCCGCAGTGGTAGTCGTAGTAGTGCTCTTGGAGCGTAAGCGACTTGAAGCAGCAACGAGTACACGTGAGCTCGTTCATTTCCAGCGGCGTCAGTAAGAATGGGCTTGCGGTCGGCATGTCCTTCACCAGATCGTCAACATAGTTGGCATCAAAGCACGTGGAGCCAAGTGAGCCGAGCTCCGTTGGCTCCGTGTGGAAGAAGTCCAGGATCGCACCAACGGTGATATCACAGCGCTCGTTTGCGCCTGTGCTCGAGTCGTAGGCACCGTTGTTGACAATATTGGCAGGGCTGTGGAAAGCCGCAAACTTGGCTTCCTCCGCGATAGCGGCTTCAAGGTTGGGTACGGAGTACAGCACTGGATTCGCTTGTGAGTCGCTTGTCTCGCACTGGTCCATCGGCGTGGGTGGGTAGTCGTCAACGATGGCGACGCAACCCGTGCACGTGGCATGATAGCGATAGTCCGTCGCAGTCAGTGACAGGTCAAAGACGCCGAACGTACTGAATGTAACCTCGTTTTCAAGGTTCTCTGGCATGAGTACGAACTCCTTCCACGACGCTTTGTGCGTAATGCCGTTGATTTCACCCGCTCTGGTCGCGGTGATAGCAATCACGGGGTCAACCTCGGCCTCATCGTTTGCATTCAAGCGTCCATCGTTCACGTAACTGTCCTTGGGAACAGGAGAATGCACAAGGCAATCGTCCTTTAGTTTGAGGAATTCCTTCGTCGGGTCGGACCATGCACAGTCCGAGCCAGCGTTGTTCGCCTTCCAGTAGCACGTCGGCACGCACACGCCGTCTTCAACATGTTCTCCGTCCGGACAAGAGCACACGCCACCCATAAGCGACTGACCGAAGGGACAGGAGCAGACCCCGTCAATGAGCGTTTGGTCTCCTGGACATGAACACACGTCGTTGACTAGCGTCTGGCCTCCTCCAAGACACGAGCACATTCCATCAACAGGAGTCTGGTCACCTGGACACGAGCAAACGCTGTTGACAAGTGTTTGGTCTCCTGGACATGAGCAAACGTTGTTGACAACAGTCTGGTCGCCAGGGCACGAACAAACATCATTAACAAGTGTTTGGTCGGCTGGGCACGCGCAAATGTCGTCGACAAGTTTCTGATCCCCGGGGCACGAGCACACATTGCTAATAAGATTCTGGTTACCAGGACATGAACACATATTGTTCACTAGCGTCTGATCCCCTGGACATGAGCAAACACCGCTGACGAGAGTTTGATCACCAGGACACGAGCACATATTTTCAACGAGTGTTTGGTCCCCAGGACACAAGCACAGAAGACCCACAAGTGTCTGGTCGCCGTGGCATGAGCAATATCCGTTCTCAAGTTGCTGGTCCCCGGGGCAATCACAGACACCATCGACGAGACTTTGGTCGCCGGGGCAAGAACACACATCGTTGACAAGTTGCTGATTGCCAGGGCAGGAGCAAACATCATTGACGAGGGTCTGGTCTCCAGCACACGAGCACATATTGTTCAGGAGGGTCTGGTCCCCGGACAGGAGCAAACATCGTTCACAAGTGTCTGATCCCCAGGGCAGGAGCACGTATTCTTGACGAGAGTCTGGTCCCCTGGGCAAGCGCAAGTATCCTTGACAAGCGTCTGGTCTCCTGGACAGGAGCAAACACCGTCGACAAGAGTCTGATCACCGTGGCAGGAGCAAACATTGTTCACAAGTGTCTGGTCCCCAGGGCAAGAACACATATTGTTGACGAGAGTCTGGTCCCCTGGGCAAGCGCAAGTATCCTTGACAAGCGTCTGGTCTCCTGGACAGGAGCAAACACCGTCGACAAGAGTCTGATCACCGTGGCAGGAGCAAACATTGTTCATAAGTGTCTGGTCCCCAGGGCAAGAACACATATTGTTGACGAGGGTCTGGTCCCCTGGGCACGAGCAAGCACCGTTGACAAGCGTCTGGTCCCCAGGGCAGGAGCAAACATCGTTCATGAGCGTCTGGTCCCCTGGGCAAGAGCAAACATCGTTCACAAGTGTTTGATCCCCTGGGCACGAACAAGCACCATTGGCGAAGTTCTGGTTACCAGGGCACGAGCACAATCCTGCAGTAAGTCCCTGTCCTACTGGGCACGAGCAAACACCGTCGATAAGTGTTTGGTCGCCAGGGCACGAGCACAAGTTGTTCATCAGAACCTGGTCTCCAGGACACGAGCACGTATTGCCAACAAGTTTCTGGTCACCAAGACAAGAACACACATCGTCGACCAAATTCTGGTCCCCAGGGCAGGAGCACACACCATTCACCAGCGTTTGATCCCCAGGGCACGAGCACACCTTGTCGACAAGCGTCTGATCCCCGGGACACGAGCATGTATTGCCCACCAGCGTTTGGTCCCCAGGGCAAGAGCACACATTATCGATGAGCGTCTGATCCCCAGCACACGAGCACACACCAGCGACTAGCGTCTGATCCCCAGGACACGAACAAATACTGTTCACGAGCTGCTGGTCGCCAGGACACGAGCATACATTGTTGAAAAGAATCTGATCGCCGGGACATGCGCACACGTTGTCGATAAGACTCTGGTCCCCTGGACATGAGCAGACATTGGGGTCGCTCATTAGATGCTGGTTTCCAGGGCATGCGCAGACATTGTCGATGAGGTGCTGATCTCCCGTACACGAGCATACGCCATCAACCAGCGTTTGGTCCCCTGGACAGGAGCAAACTCCGTTGGCAAGGTGTTGGTCCCCAGGACAGGAGCACACATTGCTCACAAGACTCTGATCCCCAGGACACGAGCACACCCCATTCACAAGTGATTGATCACCACGGCAAGCACACACTCCTTGACGAGCGTCTGGTCCCCAGGGCAGGAGCACACCCCATTCATCAGCGTTTGTTCTCCAGCACACGAGCACACTCCATGGACGAGCGTCTGATCCCCAGGACACGAACACACGCCGTTCACAAGCGTTTGGTCCCCAGGACACGCACACGTCCCATGTATGAGACTTTGGTCCCCTGGGCAACCGCACACCCCATGGACCAGATTTTGGCCTCCAGGACATTTGCACACTCCATTGACGTCCGAGAGCCCTTCCGGACACTTGCACTTGCAGTGACCGCCAGTGTTACAGGAAACTGCACCCACCGGCGCGGGGCAGTCCACGAGGTCGCGGATTGACGACGGAATGAGAAGGTTGACCCCTTTCAGCGTCGAAACGACGATATCCATCGGCAAGACGCCGCAGTCGAGTGAATGGCAGACTCGAACCACCACAGCCCCCGGCACTGTAGCGGGCTCCTTCCCACTCAAGACCTCGAGCTTCGGTTGGGATGAGAAACTCACGGCGGAGGCGGCGGCGAGGCTGCGGCCGTAGGCGTACGGGTCGTCATCGGTTGCACACGTGATGTATCGGAAGGACTTGGACTTGTACTCGGCGTTGGAAATGGACCATTTCCTCATGAGCCACAGCCTCACGTACTCCTCAAAGTCAAGGCACAAGGAGACGGTGATTTGGAGGTCGTAGTCCTCCTGCACCGCACAGAAGGAGCCCGTGTAGGCGGACGAAGCCAAGAGTTCGCTTGCCGTTTGTAGTACAGTGGCGTTGGTGGCTGCTCGTTCTTGCTCTTGCTCGGCCAGGGCCGTTCGGTGGCGGAGGAGACCGTCTTCCCAGATGTCGCCCTCTAACCGAATGGGCTCGGAAACGGCCCCCGTGTGGGCCACGGTGACGGTCGTCAAGGCGACGGCGCACGCACTTAAGAGCGCGAACGTGCGCATGGTCAACAGAATCTCGGAAAGGACGGGCTGGGGCTTGAACACGACACACGTTGACAAGTTGCGGCTCGCGTGGTAAATTCGGGAGTGAGGAAAGGGGACTCTCCACCGGCGGCAGCGATCTTGGCTGGGACTCTTGGCATGAGACGCATGAGACTCTTTCTAGGGGCGCGTACCTGGTAACGCCAGAGGATACGTGTCTGTTGGCTGGGGCGGCACTCTTTCTCCTCGTCAGTCGGCAATTGGATCTTTAGGAGTTTCCTCGCTGAAGAGGCGGATGGAATCGGGGTTTGAAACAA
The DNA here is from genome assembly GCA_012656105.1 of Phytophthora syringae. Taxonomy (NCBI): domain Eukaryota; phylum Oomycota; class Peronosporomycetes; order Peronosporales; family Peronosporaceae; genus Phytophthora; species Phytophthora syringae. The sequence continues at coordinate 988 of JAAKBD010000017.1, read as the reverse complement.
ATTCAAGTAAGCGATTTGAGAGGGATTGCAACTACAGTGCTTACAGTAATTAGTCTGACTTCAAAATTAGTCTATGCCAGGCTAATTCATGTGTGCCAGAAAACGAATTCATAATTAGACTGAGCAAAATTATTCAAAATTAGTCTGCATGAAAAATGGGCTCGTCTTGGCGAAGTGGTTTGTCTTGCCCGCTCCATATCCAATATTCGAGGTGTCGATAGCAAATATGTCGCTCTATATATCGCTCTCACCCACCCCAAAGCCCCTTCCGTGCAGGTTTCAACAATATAATATATTATGGAGCCGAGCGATTATTAGTACATGGTTGCAGTGTGTTCGCGACGGAGACGCTCCAGTCTGGCCACCGTCCAGCCAGCTTCAATGTCGACCTCGATGCTGCTAAGTCGATCAGACACGTAAGTTAGCAGTTAAAGGACTTCCATACGCGTAGTCGTCGCGGCCGCAGTCGCAGGTGACGAAGTCGCTGGAATTGGACTCCCGTACGCGTAGTCGTCGATTCCGCAGCCACAGGTGTCGAAGTAACTGGAGCAGGTACCGCGTCCTGAAGCGTCCTGGCGGCCTCCACCTTGACCTCGTACTTAGCTGCAAGCCTGTGCATTAGCAAGTACTTAGTCAATTTTCAATACACATAAATCAATCAATACAAGCAGCTTCAAACGAACCTAGCCGTATCTTCCGGAAGCTCGTCTAAGTTGAAGAAAGCTCGGTGTTTCTTCTTGAAATGTTCTCCGATGCTACCGTCGATCGCCTCGCCAGCGCGTACGTCTTGTTGCATCTTCTGCAATAAAACGTGGTTGCGTCGCAGACTCGCCATAGCAAGCCAGGGGGGACTCCTGTTCAAGTGGATACAGGAGCCGCACGAACGCCCAAAACAGCTCCTTCCTGCCCCCTCGGGCGGAATTGGTTGGTCGGGATCTAGCTTAAGGTATACTGGTATCAATGTCTCTCGACATCACCATGGCAAAGT